>AYEL01082649.1:0-103417 GCA_000484575.1 Olivierus martensii
TTAAATTTAATTATTTAAATTCGCTCCATTACAAAAGTTATAAAACTTTAAATTTTCTAATAATTTTATAAAAATGCAAATAACGTCGAACTGTTATTCTGAAATAAATAAAGAACCAAAATAAAAAAAAGTAAAGCAACAAAGCAAAGATGCGTGTTAGATGATGAAATTTATAAAAATGTAAAGATAATTCGTCAAAAATCTCATTTTGCTCTTTTTTTTAAAGGTTTATCTGTCATTCTCTAAAAAAAAATAATTCCAGTGAGAAAGAAAGAAAAGTTATAAGATATAAATTATTTATTTTTTTTTTTTTTAGAAAGAAAAGTTATAAGATATAAATTATTTATTTATTTTTTTGTTTTGTTTGTAATTTTCAAACGACATAAGTAGACAATTCGATCAACAAGATGTAGGATAAATTAAAAATGCAAAAATCGAGTATAAGCCGAAGTATATTTCGAGGGATATTAAACAAAAAATAAAAAATAAATTTATATATATTTTCGAACGACAAAAATAATAAATTATCATTTTTTCGAATCGAAAATAAATTTGCATATTAAGTTTCTAATTTAACACCAAAAACATAGTTTTAAAATAATTATTCGAGTATTAATAAACATTTTAAGTGCATTATTCATGTGTTTTAACTAATTTTTATAATTTGATTTAAATCAAAGGTTAACTTATATTAAGAAAACTAATATAATCAGTAGATTTAACTGGTATAATCTTGGATCAAATTTTGTCCCCTGCATGCTATTACTTAAATCCCACTAGAATAATAAAAAAACTAAGAGACAAAGAACAAAAATAAGATGATGAAAATAAATTTTAAAAAATTGATAAAACTACAACTTAAAAAGATAGAATCATTGAAAACAACAATGAAAAATAACAATCATAGTTTAAAGCAAAGATTGACAACATTCTCATGTGAAGATAGAGATTGATTGAAGTTTAAAATCTGGAGAATCACCCATTGAACACTATCCTTCAACCTGTCAGTTTGCCCCATCATCCTCTCATCATGGATGTTAATGTGCCTGTGATAGGTTGTAAATGTGGCCACTGCCAACAATATTCTAAGTGGGATTTGTGGCATAATAAAAAATTGATTATTAAAATTTAAAATACGCTTCTCTATACTTAAGCAAATATCAGAAATGAGCGTAAAGAGCAGGATAGTCGATAAATATAGACTAGATTTTTCTTTTTAACTAAAAATAAATTTATTGTAGTGCTTTTGACCCTCTGGGTCCTCTTCAGCAAAACATAAAACTAATATAAATGTTAAAACACAGTTTTAGAATACATTTCAAAACGAATAAAATTCGAACAAAAATTTTGTTCAAATAAAATTCAGAGGGTCGAAAGCGCTACAATAAATTTATTTTTAGTTAAAAAGAAAAATTGATTAACTTAGAATCAGGAAAAGTGATATTAATATGATGATGTTACTTTTTTCAATTTTAGAAGTTGAATGTTGTCCAGTTTTCTGACATGGCAACTAACTTATGACATTTTCATGAAAGTACATTTTTAAATTCAATCATATCCAAAGTTGCATCAGAAGTGATTTCAAGACTAATTAAATTATTCTAGACAGCACAAATCAAGATACATTTTCCAATAAATACAATGTTAAAATAAAGTAACTGATTCCAGATAATAAATTTTGACTAAATAAAACATATGTATATATTATGTATTTATGAAAAAGTTATATATTTGACAAATCCAATGATAATTTAAGAAGGAAGAAGTTCTTCCTCTTGAATTTTGGCCATGTTATCTGACTAATCTGCAATGTCCAATAATACAAATTGCAAAACAAGAGTTTTTGACAATGAATTGAGAAAATCAAGCACTGAAATTTTGAGGCAAATATCTTTTCTTTTCTCTTAAAATTTTCTAATAGTAAACAAGCATCCTCTTTATTTTTTGTTTAGTTATTGCACTTTGCTAGCCAAATGTTCTCAATAATCCTGATAGCTTCAATGGATCCATGCCCTTTTAGCTGATTTTGAAACTGTCATGATTTTCATCTCAGGCTAAAGTTTTTTTAAATTCATCAAATGCATTTTGCTTCCAAATTTTAATAAAATTATTGAGTGTGAACTCCTAATCATATGAAATTAAACTTGAAAATCACTTCATTATTCTCAAATTTCCAAATCAAGTTTTTAGCCATAATTGAGCTTACTTTGTTATGTAAACAAGAGATTAACTTCTGATTTTTAATTCTTAATTTCCATAAAGAAGAAAGGACAAAGTTTTTCCAATGCTCTTTAATGTTTTCCCAATCTTTGGGTTTCATTACATAAAAAATATGAGATGCTTCAAAAAAGTTGTTCACTGTTCTTTTTTCATATTGAATTTTACACTATTTTCTATTCTATTACATTCTAAGTGGCAGAGATTCCTAATGCCTGTAAATCAGTGATGACTATACATGTGTATTATACATAGGTATGCATTACCAGTGCAAAATGGAGAGAAAAATCTTTGTATTTTTTGAAGCCGAAGACATGCATACAAACCCTATAGACCATGAGATGTTTTAGGAGCATGTCAGCAACCCTAAAAAAGTCGAATTAGATTTGAATAGCTTCCTGCTTTCTTTCATTTTTAATCTCTTTCATTGATAGCATTGTGCATGTCAGAAATCACTGCTGAATATTTCAGATTCTGCTGAAACTTCTGGCTTAATCTCAGTCTGATCCATCAGTTACAGGCTTTCAGCATATTTCTTACATTAAAAAAATTGGATAATCCTACTTTAGACTATTAATTTTAACTTTGCATGTATAGATTGATGTAAGAAAACTGCAATTTTAAACCAGATAATTCTAATAAAAGAATATAGATACTCAGGTTATATAGTAGGTCTTCAATTTATGCAGTTTGTTTTATATGATTTCAGATTATATGCAGATGAATAAGTCTCTTTATTTTTGTTGAATTTTCATAAAATATGAATGAAAAATTCATTAAATGATTTAGTGATTTGCAAAAATATCAGTTATGGCCTTAAATTTTCTTATTTATGCTTAAAATATGCTTATAAATTTCATTTGGCCATTCCATTTGCTAATGCATCCATTTGAATATATCAAATTTAGACATTGTTGGACTTATATGGTTTTTGACTTATGTAGAATTTTTTTGGATGAATTAACTGTATAAATCTGTGACCTGCTGTATATGATATAGTTCAAACTAGTTGCATTATAAGGTGATATTGTTGTAAGACAGAAATACTTATAGCTATTGATTGACCAATGCTACTGTTTTTGATAGTGTAATGATTCAATTACTTAGAAATTTAAATCATATATATATATATATATATATATTTTTAAATTTTTTAATTATGATATTACAAAATTTAATTATGATTTTAATTATTGAAAATAGAATACATAATAATTTAATTTTTGTTGGTATTAGTATTTATATTTAGTATACTTTTATCCATCATTTTTTTAGAGCATTTTAAAAATTCTGCTATTCCAAAGAAATAATTATTATGGCAGGAAATTTTTTTATTTTCAAATTATCTTTAATTTTTAAATCATATATAATTTTTTATTGTAAATTTATTTGTATTAATTTGTTTTCATAAATAAAATATGCTTTATTTACTAGGGTTTTAAAGCTCAAGCTTTAGCTGTTAGTACTGATCCAGAACATAGGTTTGAATTAGCATTGCAACTTGGTGATCTCAAGATTGCTTATCAATTAGCTCAAGAGGCCATGGTAATTAATAAAATATATAAGAAATATAATATTATCTATTTCTTTAACTATCAAAATTAACTTTTTTTAGAGTGAACAAAAATGGAAACAGTTAGCAGAATTGGCAATGTCTCGGTGTGAATTTCATTTGGCACAAGAATGTCTTCATCATGCCCAAGATTTTGGAGGACTTCTTCTTCTAGCAACTTCTTCTGGGAGTGCTTCCACAGTTACTAAATTAGCTGAAAGTGCAGAAACAACAGGAAAAAATAATGTCGCTTTTCTGTCATACTTTCTTCTTGGAGAGTGAGTTTAATTTTTTAAATAAAATTTTAAAAATTCGTTAACAAAAAGAGAATATAAGTCAGCAATAATTTCAATTATTTGGAACATAATTAGTTTCATTTTTCATTAGGAAAGAAAAGGCTTTAGAAGTTTTGATAAAAACTGGACGTCTTCCAGAAGCTGCTTTCTTTGCACGTGCATATCTTCCAAGTCAAGTATCAAAGTAAAATACAGTATTTTTTTAAAATAAATCATATTTATTAATTTTGTTTGCATTTACTAATGTTAATATTTTCAATATATTATATGTTTATAGAATAGTGAAATTATGGAAAGAAAGTTTAAAAAAAGTTAATGAAAAAGCTTCTCAAGCTCTTGCTGATCCTGAAGAATATAAAAATTTATTTCCTGATCTTCAGGATGCTATAATAGCTGAAGACTTTTTAAAAAAGCAAAATCAATTTCAACCTGCATCTGATTATTTAAGAATACTTGTAAGTTTTCTATTTATTTTGAATATAGAGTAAAATATAAAAAACTTGAGAAAAAATTTCTCATTGATAAATAGTATTAGTGCCATTTTTTACAAAATATCTATTTCAAATCATTATATCTTTTATGTAAAACAAAGATAAATGTTTTTCAAGTATATAAAATTTTTAAAATTTCAAACATTACCATCTTGTAAGGGTGTAACATATATGCATTTCAAAATTAAGTACTTATTCACTTTAGATGAAAAAGATATATTTGTAAAATTTTAAATCAATGAAATGTTTTATTCTTCAGTATCTTGCAGATGACCTGACATTAAACAAGTGGTAAAAGTAATTATATAAGATTACTGTTGAAAATATATCTAATTCTTTAAATTGATTATACAACCATTCTCCAACTTATGTAAATACAAGGTTGTTCAATAAGTTCGCGGAGCGCCATCTATTAGTCAAAATTAGAACTATTACGAAACAACCTCTCTTAATTCAGTAAAAATCATTTTATAGTAGATTTGTTCCTAATTCTGCTCGTGCCAATTAGAGTGCGTAAATAAACAACAAAACTTTTTTAACTTGCACGTACACTCTTACCCCGTTTCGGGTTAAGTGCGTAATAGCCGACACTTTGTAAGTTTTGTCGCAAATAAAATATTCAAAAATGATTTAAACGGTATTAGCTTGGAATGCCATTGTTAACGACCCTGCCAAATATCTATACGATAGATTGATATACCTTTATTTAAAGTCCAACTTTGTATAAACCGCTGTGCACTTACCCCACTGCTCCTTATATCCATCTAAATTCCAAATTTTGTTTACCGAAGTTTAAATACAAAAATTTCTTTTATAATGGAACAAAGTTTATCATAACATAGAGTTGTTTTCTATTGCATATACAATACAGTAATCAGTTAATCTTTTGATTTTTGTTTTTATTGTAGCATAGAAATAATAGCTTGTACATAAAAAATATGCTATATTCCAGTTAGAATATCAAAATTTTCTTTCAAATAATTTTCCTTTCAAGGTTTATAAAAGGAAATTAATTAGTTTTTTTAAAAATTCAATGTTTTGATTTTTATTTAAATGTACAGTATAGTCATTAGCATCAGAAAAATTTTCGAAGAAAATTGCCCCTTTTTTTATCTCTATAGATGCATTATTGAAACACAGAGTTAAAAAATAAAAAAATAAAACCAAAATGCGTAAAATTAATATAAAATGAAGCGTGAAAACAGACTAAGCATATGTGATCACACAGATCACACTGATACTCGCTACTATTAGATTTCGCCGCAATATACTAAAAAGAAACAAAACCAGTGAATCGGATATGTGATCACACAGATACTCGCTACTATTAGATTTCGCCGCAATATACTAAAAAGAAACAAAACCAGTGAATCGCCGGAAGCGCAAATCAGCCTTCCGATTCTATGATTCATTAATATATTGTATTTTATTTTTAATTTTTTGTTTTGTAGAGAAAGTATCATATTACTGAATATTTTATCTATACTGAAAGTCAACAAAGAATAGCATTATGTATTATATAAACAATGGAAATTTTCATACAAACTGAATTACAGGTCGAAGAAAATACGATATTTTTTTCATTCTGTAATTTGTTTAAAACAGAAAATAGAATCATTTTTTATATCATCAACCAGTTTAAAATTGGATTTTATAATACCATATTGAAGAACAAATGGTTCGGCAAAAAATACATCTAAAATCTAGCTAATACCATTACAAAAGTAAATAAGATGGCGGACTTCCGGTAAAGAACATCGTCGAAAAATTAAAAGTTTAAATATATAGTAACATTTATTTTTTATTATTGATTTATTTTTCTTATATTCGAGCTAATAATGTATTTTATAAATATCTTATTAAAAGTATGCATAATACAATATTTCTTTTCTATATCGCAGAGTATCAAAAATAAACAAAAATTAGAAAATGAAATGAGCTAAATACGGTATTAACACAAAAATACTTACATAAAATCATTCATATGTATGTGCGAGAACATTTTCATGTTTTCGGATATAATAAATACAGTAATATCTATATAAGTCAATTTTACAGCATCTCGTGACCTTCATTATAACGGAATTTCATTGTACAGCTTTGTTTATTTTAAATTATATAAACTGTAAATAATGTTTTATTTGAAGAGTCTTTGCATGTTTCTTAAAGTTTAAATTATTCAAAAATTTGTCAAAAATATAGTCATAAGTACCAATTTGATAATCGTATCGTTAAACATTTTTCAGAGAAAAAGTACTTTAAACTTATACTAGTATACTGCATTTTTATTTCTTAAAAATGCTAACACAGTGATTCCGATGCTATTCTAAATCGTATTTCAATTATTGCTACAATCAGGGCTGACTACAAAATATATTCTTAAAAGGCAAACTTTTATTAATAGATTATGATATATTCTTAATGTGTAATTTGTATTATCATTATATGATTTAATTTAAAAAAAGTTCCTCTTATTAAAGGAAATTTTATACAATATTGATTAATTATTACATTTATGTCTAGACCAGCAGTTCTTCAACTGTGGTCCGCGGGATCCTACCAGTGTTCCATTAAGGTTCGGAAAAATACTAAGACAAGAGCAAATTATACAAATTTAAGGTGTCCATTTACTGAAGGGGGGGTCTGCGGTCTAGGAAAGTTAAAGAACCACTGGTCTAGACCAACGTTTCTCAACCTTTGGGTCGCGAAGGAACTGATAAAATACCGAAATAAAAATATAAAAAAATAAATAGGGATAAAAGTATTTTACGTTAATTTCGAAAATTAATTATGAGGTTCTGAATGGTATTATTTCTGGTACGTGAATTTCTTAAGTTAATTTTGACATTGAGAATGTAATTTAAGTGTATGCTCATGTTTGTTTCGCCCGTCCCGACATTCAGCGGTACATACATTTCCTTCTCAGTTTTTCTAGTTTTGAACTAGTGCGTAATTGTCAATTGTCAGAACAGCAATAAGAATAACTTTGTATGTATATTATCGTTTTTTTAAGTAATCAGTGTGTTCATTTAGTATGTTAAAATTAGTAATTATATTTTGTATTTCGTTGAAGTGTATGTTTTTGTGCTGGAGTGTAAGAATTACAGTGTATGTTTTTAATAGGGCGTGCCGAGGATATTTTTGCCACAGTGGCGCTGTAGTCTAATATGGTATAAAACATTGCTACTCGGTGCTCTTAAAATATAACAGTAATTACAATGCCTTACAATTTTGCTGTATTCAGCTGTAATGCCACATAACAGTAATTACAATGCCTTACAATTTTGCTGTATTCAGCTGTAATGCCACATAACAGTAATTACAATGCCTTACAATTTTGCTGTATTCAGCCGTAATGCCACAATAACAACTAATCGCGATTTAATATTCGATTCTATGCCTGAAAATTCAGGATCAGGTACCAAATTTCCATAAAAAGTGGGAAAAAACTAAATAAGCACACGAATTTGTAGCAGGCATTTTGATGGCAGTGGTTATATAGGAGGAAATAAAGGTAATACATAAATAGATCATAAAATCATTACAAATAAAACGGATATTAAATTATGAATTTTAATTTTCACAATAAAAAAAGCAAAACTGAAGAAAGGAGTGCTACCTCATAAAAATATTCCAAGATGTCAGCAAAATCATTTACAAGTAGAAAACCACCAGCAACTAGGAAGCAATTCACAGCGTATATATATATATATAAGACGATTTTAAAATTAATTAAAGCCCAAGCACTATTAGCAGTTTTAAATCATAACTCAAACTTTTTTATTGTCTATTAAAACGTTTTCGGTCTTTTTTTAATTCGACCCTCTTCAGTTAATTCTTTATACATACATCGAATACAAGAAAAACTTTCGAACAAAATAATACTAGAACATGATCATTAACTGAAACAATTTCAAAAATCAATAAAAAATCGATAGTTTCGTTTTTCGCGTTACCATAGAGACTTAAATTACGATACGCAATTATATTTATTTTCTTTTACTGTTTACTCATTTTTTTTTAAAGTTTGAGTTATGATTTAAAACTTTTAATAGTGTTTGGACTTTAACTAATTTTAAAGAGTTAAAAATAGCAGTTAAGCTGAGAACCTAAATAATATAAGATGACTGATGAAGGTAGAAGAATCTTACATGTATCTATCAGATGATGATGATGGTGGTGAGCTTATAATAAATAGTGAAGCTTCAACAAGTAAAGATTGTGAAACCCAAACTTTGTTTCATCTTCACCAGTTATTAAGCTTACAATTTTTATCACATGATCAGACTCGCTTCTTAGTCAATTATTATTTAAACAAATATTCATTATTTTTTATAATAATGAATATTGTTGCAATGATTTATTATTTATAATTTCTACTTATGGTTTCAGTTCGCTGTTGGCTGGATACAAGTCAGTTGTTGTAGGTGGAAATTGAGGCACATCAACTAAAATTCTGTTTGTTTCCCTGCTATAATTTCAATCTAGTACTATTCTATAGTAACACTGCTCCGTTTAACGCTGTTTCGATATAACGCGGGTTTTTTTCGAATTCTATATTTTTATTGATTCATTTTGGCGTGGTTTTTGAAACCGTTTTTCTTACATAAATCCGAAATCGCAGGAGTTTGTTAAATTAATACTCCTATGCCGTCTCACTATGCGTTTGATATCAGTGCAGTGCAGTACATACGAAAGTCTGCTGCGGTGTGGTCATCAATATTATTTTACAGTAATAAAAATAACAATTATCTCATTTTAGTTTCATCAACTTATTTTACAGTAATAAAAATAACAATTATCCCATTTTAGTTTTAAGCTGAATGTATCAGTGTTATTTTACAGTAATAAAAATAACAATTATCCCTTTTTAGTTTTAACCTGAATGCTGCTACTTTAAACTATAGTTCCTTGAATTAGAACATTTTTCTTTCATCAATCAGCGTTTACAATTTACTGCAATCGTGATTTTGCTTTTTGTTCTTAAAACTTTTTATTTTCTAGTTTTAAGAATTTTTTCATGAATGATTTATGAATACAAATCGATATTAGCAATAAAATGCCTATAATTAATGTAATGCAATAGTAATAATACATGTTACAAAATAAAAAAAGGTAATGTCTATAATTAATGTAATACAATAGTAATAATACATGTTACAATTTAAATCTATAATTAATGTAATACAATAGCAATAATACATGTTAGATCGGAAGAGTATATTAATATAAGACAATAGTAATAATAGATGTTACAAAATAAAATAAAAAATGCTATATATATACTTTTTTATTCACTGTCTTGTTTCACCTATCCTCATTTGAGACAGAAACTTTTTACATAACTCAGATTTTACATAAAAATAATTTTTAACAAAAATTCTGAATTAGAAATTTCCCAAGCTAGGTTGACTATAGTGATATCACCTACACAACATTATGTTGCCATATTGTTCTTGACTGAAAAGAAGGTACTGTTGCATGGAATGATAGCTATCAATAATATGATACTTAAGGTCATCAAACTTTATATAAAAACATAAATAATATGAGATTTTAATAATATAAATTGTTCAAACTTGTAACCTTACCATTAAAGTAGATGTTTATGCTCTATATCTGAAAAAAATATAAAAAAGTTAGAAAATATTTTGCAAAAAGTCAAATTACATAAGTCTGAGAGAGACTATAATATCATTCATGTGTGACAAATAATTTAAGAGATATTGATGTTTTAATATGTGAAATTGTGACTATCATATAAGAAAACAATTTAGCACCCTCAAAATTAATGTATACATATGCCTGCTGAATTGTTTGTTTGTGCTTAATTTTTGTTTTTTTTCTAAACATATGTTGGAGTACTAGCTATCATGCATTCTACTCATTAGACTTCTTCACTGAATGCAAGTTTCAGTCTTCTGTGTCTAAAGAGCTCTGAGTTATAGCCAGAAACACAGCAGCATGTAACAACACTATGTCAGTTTGTCTGAAGCAGTGTGTGAGTTTCTAACTGAAAAAAATATGCCATTCATTTTAACCATTCATCAGAGAATGAAGGGCTACTCTTCAGTGACCAACACACACCAGTACTATGACAACTGGAGAGATTCAGCATCTTGGTTTCACTGTCATAGATCATCCACCATACAGTTCCAACCTGGATCCATCAAAAAATTTTCATCTGTTCCCAAAACTTAAGGAATACCTAAGAAAACTTCTCTCTTTACTGCATTGTCAGAATCAAAGTAAAGTGAGGCTGTGGTTCCATTGTTAAAATGAACAATTCTACATTGACAGTATTAAGAAACTCTTCTCTCATTAGAAGAAATGTGTTGATTGTCAGGGCAATTATGTGACAAAATAATTATACAGATATCAAGAATAAAGTTTAAAAAGCTTTTGTTTTATTCAAATATAAAAATAGAAGACATTACTTTTCAGCATGCCCTTGTATGTATCTTAGATAAGAAGGAATGATCCTGGAAAATTTATATACTGTGAAATGTTTGATTAGGGAGATATTTTGATGAGAGATGGACAAAATGAATTCATATACCAAAATTTTGTATTAAAAAAAAACTTATATTCAAAAGATTTTAATATTTAATTCTGTGGAATAGATACTTATACAGGTCAACACTGTTTTAGGAAGTCTTTATAAACAGACCCAAATTTTATGAGCTATGTATTATTTGTACTGAAAATTCAATTTACAAGCTTTACCCACTTTTACAAGAAATATATAAAATAAGCAAATATTTTAAAAGTGAATCAAACCATATCTTTTTAATGTGAAAGAAATATAACTGATACAATATTGTCATCTGTCCTGTTTTAAACTATATGGATTCCTCATATATTTATTTCTAAAGGAAAATGGATTTGATTCTGGATCCTTATGATTGAAACTGAAAACATATTCACTCAACTAATACGACTAATCTTGTGGGGTTCATAGGTTCAAGCCAAATCCAATCAGAAAAAGATCTGATGTGGGGCAGGAATTGAAGTTAGTTTACAACTTAGAACAGTGGTTTCCAAACTTCGTGTCTATGCCCCCCTTTTTTCATAAAAAATTTGTACGCCCCATCATTTTCATAGAAGTCTAATTTTATAAATATTTTCTACTTACAATTTAATATTACAAAATACGAGGGTTGATCCAGAAATAAGGTTCCCATCAATGTTACAAATAGACAACATTGTTTATTCTTATAGCAATGTACATTGTTGGAAAGAAGACACTTTGCTCTATTTTTCGACATAATCGCCATCTTTTTCTATGCATTTTTGTAGACGGTGCTCCAATTTCTGTATCCTAATGTCGTAAACTCCGCCGCCAACCCGTTGAGGAAGTGTTTCACCTCTTCTTTGACATCGTCGCTCCGGAAGCATTGGCCACTCAAGTGTTCCTTTAACTTGGGGAACAGATGATAATCGCTAGGCGCGAGGTCCGGACTGTACGGTCGGTGGGGCATGACAGTCCACCCAAAGTTTGTCAAAAGATCCTGGGTTTGACAGGAGATGTGAGGTCGGGCGTTGTCGTGAAGCAGCGTTACACCGGCAGTCAGTCGTCCTCGCCGGCAGTTCTGGATGGCTCGCCTGAGTTTTCTTAGTGTTGCACAATAACTGTCTGAGTTGATTGTTATCCCAGGTTCCATGAAATCGATCAGCAGTATTCCCTTACGATCCCAAAACACACTGACCATGACTTTGCCAGCAGAAGGAGTTTGGGTGGACTGTCATGCCCCACCCACCATACAGTCCAGACCTCGCACCTAGCGATTATCACTTGTTCCCCAAGTTAAAGGAACACTTGAGTGGCCAATGCTTCCGGAGTGACGATGAAGTCAAAGAAGAGGTGAAATGCTTCCTCAACGGGTTGGCGGCGGAGTTTACGACATTAGGATACAGAAATTGGAGCACCGTCTACAAAAATGCATAGAAAAAGATGCCGATTATGTCGAAAAATAGAGCAAAGTGTCTTCTTTCCAACAATGTACATTGCTATGAGAATAAACAATGTTGTCTATTTGTAACATTGATGGGAACCTTATTTCTGAATCAACCCTCATAATATACCATATTTTAAATGTGTAAAATTCTTATACATTAAAAAAATATGTATTTATTATGATGTAATAATTTTAACACAATTAAACAAATCTTACAAAAAACAAAACAAAAAATAGAATACATGTTTAATACAACATAATATTTAATGTGATGGGTGGACTTGTTTTTCAGCACAAATTCTCTCAAATCAAGTGACTCGAAATTATTATTCAGTCATTAAATGAGATTGATATTTTGTCTTTAAAATAGCTACAACAGAAAGTTTCTGGATACATGAATATATGTACTGTATTTATAATCCTTTTGCTTATTCATTTTTTAGATTCCAATTTGAATTTATTTTTTACTTGTTAGTCTTAAAAATAATGTTTTGAAAATTCTTGTGTCCCCCCTTAGAATAGACTCATGCCCCACAGTTTGAAAAACACTGACTTAGAGGAATTTGGATCCTCTAAGTTGTAAACTAACATTTTATAATGTTGTCATCCAGCAGACAAATAATGATGACTATTTTTCTATGAATATTATAAAACAACATTTTCACTGTATTAAAATTCTTTTATATTATATTTTCTTTATTTTTTATGAATCATGCAATACCTTACTATATCATTTATTTTTGATTATTTATACTGAATTATTATAGATAATATTCTTTAGCAATTTCATAAAATATTCTTGAAAAAATATTTTATGAAATTGCTAAACTATACAAATATTGACTTTTGGAGAAATTTTCACTTTTTCCAGTTTTTATACTGCTTTCTGATTAAAGATTAGTAAATAGCACTGCCATTACATCCCTGGGTAATTTTAGGTCACTTTCCAATCAACAGTTACTAAGCAGCAAAGCATTTCAGTGCCCACTGTGACTTACTATATCTGTTAGGATCAACTGGAATTTTAAAGAATGGCTTCAAAAGGCATGCCCAGAACCCTCATGAAAAGTCTGAAGGTATAGGGCCTGAAATTGAACCTGGAATTTTCCAAGATGATGAGTGACTTCTGTATCTAACTGCATCTTTTAAGGGTTGGGATTGACAGGCTGGACTCAGCTTTCTCTAAATGCGTATATAGATATAGGATCCAGAATTGAACCTGGATACTCCAGGTGATAAACAACAGCATGTCAGTCTGTATTAATGGAAGTTTTTGTAATGTTTGCATGCTGGTAAACAGCTTTCTTCATTAGATTCTCTAAGAAAACTATGCTATTTAAATTGTTTTATGATATTTAATTGCTAATTGTAAGAGTTATTTTGTTGTCATTGATATTATCATATGGTATTTGAACATATTTCAGTAAAAATAGTTGTCATATTTTGGATTCAGGAATGCGATATAATTTTTTAATTGAAATTAATGGCAATTTAGACCTTGATTTATGAGAATTGCATTTATGAGCTTTTTCCAGGAATACTTTAACCTTATAAACTGGGGTTAAAGTATATTTTCATTTAAAAGATTAACATATGAGCAAATTTAATGATAATAGGTTTTTTTATTGGTATTTTTAAATTAATAAGGGAACTAAAAATTAATTAAAGTTTTTAATACAGTAGATTCCAACTTACATGGTTAATTCATCCAAAAAATTTCTATATAAATCAAAAACTGCATAAGTTCTGACCGTGCTTATATTTGATATATATGAATAGTGCATTAGCAAATGGAATAACCAAATGAAATTTATAAGCATACTTAATGCATAGATAAGGAAATTTAAGGCCATAAGTGATATTTTGGAAAAAAGTAAATTGTTCAATGAATTTTTTTTTGTGTTCTATGGAAATTCAACAAAAATAAAGAGAGTATGCATCTACATATCTCTGAAACTATATAAATTGAAACTGCATAAGTTGGGGATCCACTGTACTTCATATAGTTGATTTAATTCTTACAGTAGTTAAATGTAAATATATTTCATGAGTTTAAAAAATTATTTTTATTAATATTGATACTTTTATCAATTCTAATCATTAAATCTTTGAAAGTATAAAATGATTTTTAAACAATTGAAAATAACTTATGATGAATTTTGATTTTATTTTAGATAAAATAAAACTCAATAGAGTTGTATGCAAACATAATTAGTATATTAATTTATTAAAATCAGTTAGAAAATTTATACATTTAAAACTTCAATAATTACACATTTGCTAAGCCAGCATCTTATTTCATGGAATTCAACTGTTAGCTTGTAACATTTCAGTTTTTATTTCAATTCCAGTCTCCCATTTCAGTTGCTGTCAAATACATGTGTTGAGTTATATGTTTATACACTAATATCTCAAATTAAATATCCATCTAAAATAATGTTTCAAAGTAAAGTACAGTGCCCACACAGTTTATGAAATGTATAATTTTTCTACATTGACATGTCTATATAATGCATGATAATCTCTAGCATTGTTAAATTTCCTTTGGTATTAAATTATCAGAATTTTGTTAATTTTTAATTAAAGTAAAAAATAAAATCAATTACATTGCCAGTTTTATGAGTTTAGAAATTTATTATTATTTTAATTATTAAAAGAGCTGTCTAAGTTATCAGCCTTTATTTATAATGAGATTTTTTTTTTATACAAAATTTTAAAAAACATGGACCATTATTAAAGTTGTTTATATCTAGAATTGGCAAATTTATAAATTTCATCAAATTTCCAATATTCTCAATTTTGAAATGAAAATTGTCAATGAATGAAATGAATTATTATTAGCATTTATTAATATATAGGTTATGTACATAATTATTATAAATTAAATCATACATATAATATTCTCTTCTTTCATTTATTTTTATTATTAACTATAATTACCTTTATTAAAAATTAATTATGATTTAATAAAATACATATAAAATGTTCTAAATGATGCCTTGTTTAAACTATCAAACAAAAACTGAAAGTTATTAATTGAAATCCCACTGGTTATATATATACTGTAGATATTAAAATATTTGATAAATAATTGAGTATAAAATTCAAAGCACCTATTTTTTTTTTTATTAAAAATATTAACCATTATAATAATTAAAGTTCAAAATATCTAATAGTTAATCAGATATTTTAACCTCTCTTAAATAATGTTAATGATGATCTGTTATTTATTTAAAAACTTTTAAGAGTAGTTAAAAATATTTTATTAAGTTTAGAAATAATGTGTTTAGTTTAGTTGCCATTTTTATTGTAAGTTATATATTTTATATTTTTTATTCATATTGAAGATTTGAATAACAAAGTTTAATTTTGTAAATATGCAATAATCATCATAAACTTGAACTGCATAACTGATAACTAATAAAATCAAAAGTGCTTTTATATGTTATTTTTTATAATTACAATAATCATACAAATTTTACTATTGATAACAGAATACAGCAAAAATTTTCTATTTAATTTAATCAGAGTTATTACAAATAATATAAATAGTTATAGATATATGCATTTGTATGTCTGTGTAGAGTATGTATGCATATATGTATATACAATTTCTGGATGCACATAATAAAGAAGATAGATACAGGGTAATCGTTGACTTATGACAATGATGTAATCAGTAGATTCTGAGATTGATCAATGCAGTTGACATAGGTTTGAGTTCTTGAACAATGGTCTGGTATACAGAAAGCATCCTTTTTGTCTGTTTCTTGTATTTTTGTATTCATTAAATTAATTATATTGATAAAGTGGAGTATAATAATAAATATTGGTAGTAGGCAACAGGACCGCTGAGAGGGGATGACATCTGATACTTTTGTCATGGGCCCGGCATCAAAAAGAGCCCTGACTTGTCCAATAGTTGGCAGGCCACCACCAGAGCATACTGTCTATACCCAAAGCAGTCATGCCAAAATAAACTATTTTATATATAACATGATATATAATGTATTGAATTTTGAATTTATTGTACACTTTTAAATAAATGTTTAATGTTTTATATGATTTTTTTTATTAAATCAAAGTGATGCACTTTTTTAAATGGGGCTGGACCACAGACTTGTCATGGGCCTGAAAATTTCTCTCGGTGGCCCTGGTAGGCAATCCAGAAATTTTGGGCATTTCTGATTTCAGATGTAAGATCATTAATCCCCAGATATAAATTTCATTGTGGATTACCTCATAAGCTCTGACTTACAGAATAATTCTCAACAGCAAGTTCATTTCAAACTCTGCTGTTGAGGATTACCTGTGTATGTGTGTCTCTATATATATATATATATATATATATATATATTAAATAATAAAAATATATAAATATATTTATATATAAAAAATCTATATATATATATATATAAGAATATGTGTTCTATTTTTCTTATTAATAGAATAATTTAACCATTATAATAATTACAGTATTTTTAATATAAGCATTAGTAAATTAATTTTGCAATATGTGTATTGTTTAAATTGAATTATAAATAATTGTATATTTTGATTATAGTAATGATCTGTTATCATCAAATATTATTAGGAATTAACAAAAAGTAAATAATGCAATATACTAAAAGTCATAAAAAATCATTAATATAATTAATAATATTTAATAAAAGTGGCATAAAAAATAATAATAATATTTAATAATATTTTGATTTGAATTTCTTCTTTAGAAATTTCAGTTATGATAAATATGATAATTATTGATAATTAAAATTATCCATTTTTTGAAGTCTTCATTCTAATTTAAAAGATATGATTGTATTATTTTTATTACACGAATTGTGAATGAAAATGAATTGTTACTAACATAATTAAAATGTAAAATCTGAGAGGAAAAAAATATATATATTTTTCCAGTAGGCAATAAAAATGTTATTGAACTATAATAAATAAAATTAAATTGTTCTTTTATACATACTTTCATGCTATAAGATATTCTTTCCAATATGACTTATGATAATTAATTCTTATTAAATTATGCAAAAAATTGCACAAAATTAATTTTTGAAATATTCTATAAATACATTTTAAAAAACAATTTTAATTAAAAATTACTAACTTATCTTTAAAAATTAAAATAATCTAATTTATTCTAATAGTACCAGACAAATATTTATGATTTATCTTGAAATCAAACCTATTTCAGGAGATGGATATATTAATCATTTCATAATGGAAACTTAAATATTTGATTTCTTGAGGGAAACAGATTTGTACATCATTGTCATTAATGGAATGTTTTAGTTAACAGTTCCATTTTGAATTTTATGTCGAGTATTTTATTATTGAAATATTAATCAATGTCAAAATTTATATAATATAAGCATATGTATTATCCTATTTATATATCCTAAATTAAAACTATAATTAATTTAAAAAATAATTTAGAATATCTTCAGTTTGAAAATCTAATATGTAACTAAATATTAGTTAAAATTAATTAATAATTGTCATGATGGAATTTTACTTTCTTTTTGTTCAGATAGAAGCTTTTATAAATTTTATTATCATATTAGCATTATTCAATTTTTCTATTCAAATAAATTTACTCCTTAGTACAATCTTTTAGTTCAATATTAATTTATGATAAATGAATTAACAAACAAAAATCAAGAATACAAGTAGTCTTTGACTTACAACTGCATTGACCTATGACCAACTTGTACTTATGACTGCAATGTCATCAATAAATTTTGCTATTGGTCAGTGCAATTGACTTGGGTTCAATTCCTAGATCCAATGGTCTAATATATGAAAAGCATATTTTTTTATGTCTGATTCTTGAAGTTTTATGTTCTTTTTATTTATTAAGATAATATATAGTGTCCTAGTAAACATTAGTAGTGAGAGATCCATGAATTTTGGGCATTTCTAATTTACAAATGCAGAGGAAATTTTTGGAATCAAATTCCATCATAAGTCAAAGTATATATTTTTAGTATTTTAAAAAATTTATATAAATTTTTTTGTAATAGATTTAAACATAAATATTAATAGATAATTTGACTATATATTAATTTAGGCAAATCATGAAAGGAATCCTATTAATGAAGCTAAAGAAGCTCTGTTTTCAGATGGATATAAGTTAGACAGTGGTGATAATCAAGTATGTTATTTTGTTTTGTACTAATCAAATATATCTAAATTCCTAAAAATAATTTTTTCCAAAGGATATAAAGAGTACATTACCAGCAGAATTATCTACTTTGCAACATCAAAGTAATACAACAGAAATACCAAAACCACTTTTTGGTGATGATGACAGACTTCATACAGGACAGTTTGATTTATCTCAAATAGATGCAGAATTGGAATTAGATATCAACAATTTAGTATTAGATGATAATATTGACACATCAGTAAGAATTCTATTCTTATTTTTTTCAATAAAATTTATTTCAAATAATACTAATACATTTGATATTTTAGGATTTTAATTTAGATGAAGATTTATTGAGTGAAGATTAATAGAAAAGTTTGAAGAATTGAAAAAAATTATGTAAAAGATATATAATTAATTTATATAGACAATTTCTGGTGATAAGATAATCCAGCAGTGTCATTTCACTTCAAAATATACTTCAGAGCATTTATTGAAGCGGCTTTTTACCAAAAATCAAAATATACAATACAAAGTATATTTTCATCTATTGTGCATTTGGCATGAGTATAAATAAAATGCATCTCATCAGCACAAATAAATAAAGTATGTATATTTTGTCTTGTAAATTTGAAACATGGAATAGCTGGACATTTCTCATTGAAAATAATGCTGAATTGTATTTTATTGTTTATTTCTAATTAAAAATATTCAACAAAGTATATTTTAAATAATTTTGTTAATTTATTGTTTATAAGAATGAAAATATTAATTTTTTCTTAATTTTCATTTACATTCTTTACATAAAAGTACAAGTTATATCTATTATTATTTTTTACTAATGTAACAGTTTCCAATTGCTAATTATTGTTATTTTTATCTAAATATTTAGATAACAAAGGAAAATAAAAATATTAATTCTTTTTTTTATTATTCTATTTTATCTTTTAATTTATAAAAGTAACAATTAATATCATATACAAAAATGCAATCAATCTTTATTTAAAAATTATAATATCCTGTTTAACTTCTAATAATTTGCCTAGTGTCATTGTTTACTGTTTAATTCTTTCTCACGATTAACTAACTAAGGAGATGATAGCATTGGACCCTGGTTAGTATCTGTTTGTCACATCCGTTAACTCAATATTGACATTCTAGATACTGTTGACATTAGACAAATGTAAATAAGAAAAATGACAATATAACTTATCTCAGACAACCATATATGACATTCGATTCCAAAGCGGATATTACTAAAAACATTCAGCATATGTAGTAATACCAATAACGAATTTGTGATCTTAGATGAGAGATATTTGCTTTAGAAAGATAAAAATTCACTGTGAGAATAAAAATTATAATGAACAAAACAATATTATGTTGCAGGTGCAGCATACCTCATATTTCTCTAACCTTGTCTTTGAGAATGGTTTATAACTCCAGTGTTTGTTTATACAGATGCAGATCAAAGTGTAAATGGTTGGGGCGTTATTTGTACCAGCCTTTCTCAGAGAAAAGATCCTCATACAGATAAAACCCTTAACTTATATTGATCTCTTTAATTAATAATTGTCACATATCAAACTACCACATTGTTTTTAGTTGCAAAATGCACTCCTCATGAAAATATTAAATTGTTTGTTTTTGTAATGTGTTAACATTTAAATATTTTTCAGATTATATTACAGTTGTTAGGAGTCAATTTAATTATAACTCAAATTTAGAATTTATATAAAGTAATTTGTAAAAAAGGTTTGTTGTTTTTAATGAAGAAAAATAACCCTTAAATATTATATATCACTAATAATAAAATGAAAATGCTTATATAAATATACATATTATAACAATAAAATTTTCATTTAATAATTACTTAGATGAATCACTTGAAAGGTATTTTAGCCAACCAGATTGTGATAATTAAAGTTAGAATGCACACATATTGGACAATTTGCCATGTTTTTATTTGTTAACTGCATCAGTAAACGTAAGCACAGCAGTTATTTATTGATGTTTCCATGTAAGATTAGATTTAGTGAAAGTAAATAGAAACAGCTTCATCGAATTGAGTGAAAGCTTGGTTGACAGTTCAAATCCTCAGCTAAAGCAGGCGAGAAATTACCTAACAGGCGCTTGTCAGTTCAATTGACACACCGCCTTGTAACAGGATATTCTCGTCTAACAGCTGGCCCCTTGGACTAAAACGCTTCCAAGCATCTTTAATATCTACTCACCGGTGATAATTTTACATTTCTGACATCGACTATGCGCTTGTTTGTTTATCTTGCCAACATTCAAAGGCGCTGCTTAAGAATTGACAACTCACAGTTAGAACTAACATTATTGCGACTTTTTTGGAAAAACGACGATTTCAAAATACGATTAAAGTTTATTATAATTATTATTGTCATTAAAAGATTTCGACCATGAATTTATACTTTTACGGATTTTAACCTCTACGAGATCGTGCCTTATGCCAATAAACTGTTGCTGAAATCGTATATAGTGTAAGTTTTTAGTATACAGTATAAGTAAATAAATAGATATTTGGATATATCGTTTCTCCGAATCTGTTTTCGAAATTCGTATCGGTTTTCATAATGACATTGTTAACAAAAACAATTATCGTGTATCCCGTTACACGCGACCGTTTCTGTAAATGATTTTATTCTCCAAAAAGAAATATTTTGAATGCCAAAGACATAACTTTGCTTTCAGAAACTCACGGAGACATTTTTAATGATAAACAAAATGGATATATTTATTTAGGTGTTCATAAAACAAAAAATAAAAAAGCTTACAGTTCACTCACATTCATTTCTATAGAAATTTGCATCCAAAACAATATTGCGTTATGAAATACTAATTTTGTGTCATTTAAGTATATTTTTCAAGATTACTTTCGATTTTTAATTGGCTAAAAAAATATGATCAAATTTATAATTGAATATATAATGTTGTTATGCACCAATCTTAAATATTTTAAAAATTTTCTTACAAAAAAATTATAGGAATATTTATTTATATTAATATATAATTGTATAAAAATTACATCATATTTTTTTTATTATTAGGCAAATTTGCCCGTTTATGAGGCTATTTTGAAGATGAATTTATCAGTGTTGTTGCTTGGTATAAACAAAGAAAAAAGATTCGCAAATATAATTTTATATAATTTGATTGCTTCATAAAATTAATCAAAATCAGCATTTTTATCAAAAATTTGATTACATACGATTTTTTCTTCCTTTAAAGTGCTGTACAATAATTTATATGGTTAAAATATGAGAAATATTTGTGGATATACGCAATCTATATATATACATACACAACATGTATACTGTATTTTCAGAATTATTTTTTTCAGTCTTTGAGGTAAATACATAAGATTAAACTGAAATAATTTCAAATGAATAATCTGAATATCACATTTATTCATCAATCGAGCATCTCATTGGACCACAATTGCTTGGAATTTTGTGCATACGATAAGGCACCGAAAATGTCAGTTTAAGCGAAGAAAATTCTATTTGCGTCCACTTTTTCCTCTTTAATGAAGGAATCGTCAGTTTTGTGATAAAAGAAACTCTTCTTCATCTGTCATTTAGAACAACTTGTTTTTATGACCAAGGGGAATAGTGGAAAGTGTGCATTCCGTCTGTAGGAGCTTGACGTCTGCAGGGAGGAAAACTTGCAGGAAAAGATCCCGTTGCGGCACTACCGCTGATATTGTGAGGTGTGTATCCGCTCATGGTGCCTATTTGTAGAGATTGTAGTCCTGTATCGTACTGCGACTGAACGTGAGTGTAAGGAGAATGTAGAGCGGCTTGTCCTGTAGTAATTCTCTGGCACGAATTGTATCCTGGAGATTGAACGTGTGACAGAGACCAACTTGGCGAAACGGCTGCACCAGTATAATTGGAAGCCAAGTACGTGTTATGGCCTAAAGATAAGGGGTTGTACGTATCTGGAAAAAGTTGTTTAGGTAGTGTGGATGGCGGTTGATAAGGTTTCTTTCTCATTCGCCGTTTTCTTCCGTAATTATTATTCTCGTACATGTCTTCGGCTTCCTCATCTATCGTCCAAAAATTGCCTTTACGATCTCCTCCTCCTTCGCGAGGTACTTTCTTGAAACATTGATTTAGACTGAGGTTATGTCTGATGCTATTCTGCCAGCCTTTCTCGTTTTCTTCGAATTTTTTTTGAAAGTAAGGAAAGTTTTTCATGATAAATTTGTATATGTCGTTCAGAGTGAGTTTTTTATCTGGCGAACTTTTAATAGCCATAGCAATCATGGCTCCATACGTATAGGGCGGTTTCGAATTTGGATCATGATTTCCCAAGTCGATATTCTTCTGTGGAGGAGAAGACATGACATGTTCTGATGACGAACTGTTTAATCTCTTTGCTTCTTCGTAGTTATTCTTGTAAACTGAAAAATTTAAATGGCTACAATTCTAAAAATTACTTTTAAACTATTCATTAAACTGATAATATTTTTCAGAACAAAAAAAAATTAGATCATAATTAAATTTAAAGTTAAATTACTGAAAGTTTAAATTTAGCCATTTTTTAAATAGAACTAACACTAAAAAAAATGCAACTTATTAAAATTATAATAACTTAAAATGTTAATAATTTTGACTTTATCATATTCTTTAGTAAAAATTTATAACAACATTTTAAATAAATTAATCAGATGAGAGAAACTTTTAATATATTGTCAGCAAAAATTATAGCAATTTTTGTACAATATGATCAGCATAAATTAACCTTTTATACCGACATTCCACTGTATAATGTCCATACATTGAAAATATTTGACTCATTTTAGTAATTTAAAACGATTACAACATTGGATGATGTAAAAACCTAAAATAAGTCAAATTTAGTATAATTTTTGCTTCTTATTCCCTTTAAATAAACTGTAATATTATTTTTATAATATATGAGACTGTCAACGTTTAGTTTCTCCTACTATAAATACCGTTGAGTTTTGATTATTAAATTATACTGTATATAAAACTATGTTAAATTGTAGAAATTTTAATGTGATTATGGTTCCTATGATAGTACTATTTAACGTGCTGAATGGTTTATTCGATTATTCTTTGGTAAAACATTTTATATCCAAAAATTAATTGACAAAACTCCAGCATAATTCACAGCCAAGTACGCGCAATAAATAATCGATTGGAGAACTCGAGATTATTTATGTGATTAAGATCATTAATGTTGGAATATATTGTGCAAAAATATATTTTATACAAGATATTCCAAGAAAAGTTCCATGATGACGACTAAAAATATACCTGAATGAACAACATTAAGGCGCATATTTGAGTTAATGTTTCAGAATAGAGTTTGTGATTATTCTAATTACTAGACGATAAAAGTCGTAGATATTTTATTATTATTATTTTGAGAAAACATCAAGTTATGAAGAAATTATTACTCATATTTTTCCATAACTCGTAGTTTTTGAATAATAATGAGTTCAAAAAATGTGCGATCTGCAGAAAAGTATTTTGGGATATCTCATTCTTCTGAGAGGAACATATATAGGCCAACATTAATGATCTTGTTTCCATACAAATAAAACATCTCTAGATCTCCATTCGATAATTTTCTGAGACTAAGATCTGGTACTAT
The DNA here is from genome assembly GCA_000484575.1 of Olivierus martensii. Lineage (NCBI taxonomy): Eukaryota > Metazoa > Arthropoda > Arachnida > Scorpiones > Buthidae > Olivierus > Olivierus martensii. Next base: position 24,327 of record AYEL01082649.1, read on the forward strand.
TTTAACCTCAAATCTTCTCACGTCTTGTAAACTGCAAACTTTAAATTGCTACAATTGTACACATACAATTCGTTAAGCTATTAATCTTCGGAATAACACATTAATTAGATTTATATGCATATATCAAATATGTTAATAGTAACTGTTAGAATCATCATAGAAACAATACTAAAAATCTCATTTAAATCGCGTAAAGAGTCAAGTTAAATAGCATTATATACAGACCTACAAAATCCAATTAATAATTTCCAAAATAAATTACTGGTATAAGTATATAACTATTTGTACTAATGATAAAAAATTAATTACTAAAAAATATACACTTTAAATTTTAATATTTAGCATTTTATTTTATATTAGAATCAATTAAAAAAATATAACAAGCTTTAATAAGAAAGTAAATTTTATAATTGAACATAGTTAAACAATTACAACTCGTACATCGATCTTATTAATTGTCTCGAATTTCTTTGTTTTCCAATGGAAATTTTTACATTAGCACATTAAAATGACAATGTCTGAATACTTGTACAGATTTTATTTTTACTCGACACTTTACGTATGCAGCTACTGTTTATCTAGCGTACAGATCTCATAAGCACTTGAAATATAGTTAAAAACTTAAATTTCTGCGTATCACATAGTTCTGTAGACGTATTTATCCTCATCTTAGATTGGAATATTTTTAAAGAATCAGAACAGTTGCAAAGCATTAAAGTGTAAAAATTTAAGCGTAAAAGATCCTGTTTCCTTCCACTTGTCCCTCTTTAAGTAAACTGTCCTCGGGCTTGTGATATAAGAATCCTTTCTTCATTCTGTCTTCAAGAACAATCTGATTTTCATTCCACGAACAGTAGTGGACTGTATGCATTCCGTCTGTCGAAGTTTGACTTCTGCACGAAGGGAAATTTCCTGGAAAAGTTCCTATTGCGGCTCCTCCATTAAAACTGTGTGGAGTGTATCCACTCATGGTTCCTAGTTGTAGAGATTGTAGTCCTGTATCGTACTGCGGTTGAACGTGTGTATATGAAGAGTGAAGAGTAGGTTGTCCTGCTGTCATTCTCTGGCACGAATTATAACCTGGAGACTGAACGTGTGTCAGAGACCAACTTGGCGATACTGCTGTATAATTGGAAGCCAAATACGAGTTGTGGCCTAACGATAACGAGTTGTAAGCGTCGGGAAAATGTTCTTTGGTTATTGCAGGTGATGTTTGCTGATAAGGTTTCTTTTTCATACGTCGTCTCCTCTTGTAATTATTATTCTCAAACATTTCGCCAACGTTTGGATCTATCGTCCAGTAGTTACCTTTGCGATCTCCACCTTCGCGCGGTACTTTCTTGAAGCACTGATTTAAACTCAGATTATGCCTGATGCTGTTCTTCCATGCTTTTTCGATGTCCTTGTTGCAAAAATATGGAAATTTCTTTTTTATATATTCGTATATATCGTTCAAAAGTAGTTTCTGCTCTGGAGAACTTTTGATAGCCATGGTGATCATGGCAACGTACGAATATGGTGGCTTGGCATTAGTTACTTTTTCATCCGCTTCTATACTCTTCTGTGACGACGTCGTGACTTCATCCGGCGTGGAATTGTTTAATCTTTTCTTTTCTTCGTAGTTCTTGTACTTGTAAACTGAAAAAATTAAATTGCTGCAATTCTAAACATTTAAAAAACAATTTTCATTAAGCTAATAAAATTTCATAAGAGAAACACGTATATCAATGCTAATAGGAGCTAGAATGTCAAGAAAATATCATATAATTCCACTGATTGTTTCGAAAAATTGTCTTCAACGTGAGCGAGAATTTTTCCATAGTTAAATCTATACAATGCGTTTGTTTTGCGATAAACAAAAATGGTATAGGTCTAATTTTTAACTCCGCAATATAGACATTTAAATATGTCTGCTAATTTTCTAATTGTTTCCAGCTGGAAAAACTGTTTTCGATTTATTTACCCAGACAAAAATTTGCATAGTTGAAGCGATTTTTGTCTTGTGGAATAGCGATGAGCACAGATTGTTAATACTATATATATATACATATATATCCTATATATATATATTTTATTTTCGATATACTCGTTCGGATCTTCAGAGTTGTAGCCTTTTCTCGGTAAAGTCGACGTAACTTATTGAATAAACTGTTTGTTTATCCTTCAGAGAACATTAAACTGCTTATTTGAACGTGGGAAATATATAAATATTCTTGTACAAAGTTGAAAGCGCTAAATTAGTCGTTGGAAAAGTAGAAAAATAATGATTTTTGTTGAAATTTCTCTTGGACTTTGCTGTTTTAAACCGTTTATTTCTTTAGAGTTAAATCTCTTTTGAAAAGAAGTAACTAACACTCTTTCTCTCTCTTTCCTTAGGATGCTTTACATATCACACCTTTTATGATAAATTTGCATAAACTATGCGCAATTATATAACCTAACACATCATGATAAAATTTATTATAGTGCGGAAATTTGTCCGTGAAAAAGAACTTGTAAACTCGATTCAAAACTAAACAATTAAAATTTGCGTAAATTAATAGTTTTATTGGATGTAACTATCTGCCAGTCATTCGTGTGCTTGCATAAAACATAAAATCAGTTTTAAATCAAAAGAAAATTTGATACCGGATATGTCATTTCGGTAAGTACATAGTTCATAACATTATATCCATAGCCAGGTGTTGATTCGAAGAGAAAGATTCGAAGGACGGTGATACCCGAGTAACTCTGACGTTTGTTAACAGTTAGTTGATGTAAACAATGTTTATAGAGCATACAATGTGTCAAATGTTTGTGCAATATCCTTTACAGCTTTCTGATTCTCCAAAAAAAACAATTTTTTTCCCAATAATCACGCGTACTTTCTACATTTTATTTTATTTTTTCTTTTCTAATTTCAGAAGTTTGTTAGTGATAAAATTTGCGCTTGTTGTTATTATGGTTATTGATGTTAATAATTAATTTATATTCTTAAACAGAAAAAAGAAACAAATTTTTAAAGTTCTAAAACAAAAATATGCTCTTCAAAATTGAGCCGAAAATAAACAAGAATGATTTTTAAGTAATTTTTTGAGATATTTTTTTAAATGTAAAGAGTATTGAGTTAAATTTATGAATTTTTTGTTAGCAGCAAGATAGATTTGTTGTTGTTATCGAAAAAAATATCATTTTTATCATAATGATGTTAACGAAGATTAAACTGTATACAAACCGATGCTTTATACAGTAAGAATAAGGTGTAAAAATAGAGCATTTTTTCAATCTAATTTTGTGCATATTTTGCTTAATTTATTAGTTATAAAGATTAAACGTACTTAGAAAGCTCACTAATCTAGTTATTGGCTCGCAACTGATGGCGGATTTTTATCCTCCACTAAACGTCTTTCAAGAATTTTAGTGCGGTAAACAAATAAAACTTGAAAAAGAAAAAAAAATTGATATTTTAATCTAAGATTTTGAAATTTTTAATATAGCAATCTTGATTCCTTTCAGTGATTCAGGATTTGTTTTGAGTTAAACAAATGAGGACAAGAATTGCATATCATTTTTCGTACGGTTACTGTTTAAATATGACGTAAATTTTGTTTTAAAACATTAATAATTTTTATAAACAGTCCACAGAAATGACTAATATAACAAAAAATTTGAATTTCATAAAAAAAATCATCATCATTTTTTTTTAAATTTTCTTTAGAATGATATCGATACATTGCTTTTATATTTTACAAGCCTGCCATTTAAATTCTTCATTAAAATTTTAAAGTTTGCGTGAATTTATAAAGTATTTAACAATGATTTACGAATTTACATCTGGTTCCTTTAACGTTTAATTTATGAGTTTCGACAACCTTGGATGCCAGTTCGCTAAATTGGCTAAAGAGAGAACCATTGTTTCCGGAAACGTAGAAACAAATAGTTTGACAATCCAGAAAAAAAATGCTATAAAACTATCAAATTAAATTTACATCAGAGAAGAAAAACAAAGTTTTATAAACATTCAAAATGTTGCAAGTTATTTTCTTACATACTTTTGTCATCTTTCGGAATGTTAGATCTAACCAGAAGCATCAAAAAACATCTATATAGGAAACCAACGTCGATATTCTATACTGTACTTAAAGTTGAGTTTACATAGTTTACACTGTATAACATTCGAGTCTAAATTATCCTCTTTTTTTTGTTATTTTTACAAAATAAAATTTGCTACTTGTACAGCAAAAATTCGGGTTTCTACATCTCTAAAAATTTACACAAAAATTATTTATAAAATCGAAGCAGTTTCAATTCTTTAGCAGATTTGTTACTGTAGAAGCATAACTTTAGTTTCTATTCGAAAATTGATGTAATTATTCTTAACATGATTTTTTAAATCTGTTCTGATGCTTTAAAACACGAATTTTTGCATATGTTTGCGGCACAGAAACCAAAACACATCTAAGTGAACAAATTACTAATATAATATTTTGTATATTGTATCCATTACAATGTATACAGTTATATAATTTTAGATTAAAAATTCGAAAATATTATTTACCTGGTAGCAAATTTCGTTCTGAGTTGGTATCGTTAGCCTGTCTTTCCATGCTTTAGCAAACTCCAGTCTCATGCCATCATCATCGACATATACTTATCCGAACACTTATGGTGTAAAAACATTTCTAATTGGGTTAAAGTGTGATTCTCGTGACATAGTAGATTTGAAATCGTGCCGTTTTATTGGTGGATACTTAAAAACATCCCACCTCCTAACCGGAAATGATGCCAACATTGTCAGCCACCGAATGATACAAACGACTGTCAGGTGTTGACTTTAACGAGCGAAGGAGTGAAGAATTAGTTTTTTGGAACGATTTCAACATCCCTCTACTCTCTTTTGACTTAATCGTCGATCCCTCCTCTCCCCCCTTGAAAGCCTAAAATTCGTCTTAACTTAGCTTAAGTTTTGTGTGTGGCGATAAAACAGGCCGACTCTACTTAAGATTGTTTTGATTCCGAAAAGTACTTAATTAACACGTTGTTGGACACATTATATTAAAAACAAACAACACCAAAGCGCTTCTTTATACCCGGTAGTGACGTAAAAAAAGTAAAAAATATATATATATATTCCTTTATATGCGGGAATTTTTCTCTATAACATCACTCGCAGGCGGATATTTCTCGAGTGCTCTAGAAAAAAAATTGTATCATTTTGCTGTTAATAATAATATTTATAAGAGCGAAAATGGCGAAATTTATTTTTCGTTCGATTATTTCAAGGATGTTTATTTGTTTGTTTAATATATAAAACACCTTTATTTTTATAAATTTTTCGTCCATTGAGAAAGTTGTTATTTTTCTTATAAGTAAATATTATTTGTTTTAAAATAAAATCTGTTATTTTGTTATCTCATATTATTTTTAAATAATGGTTTACTGTACTTAATATGTGACGTTTACACGCGTCTAAAGTATCACACATTAAACTTAAATCTGCGATATATACGAACTTTTCCCCTCATTTTTCAGAAAAGGATTTATGTACGAATTACAGCTTGGGGCCTCATGGTTGCGAAGGGCCTCAGGTTTCGTTATAAGAAAATTAGATGCATTTGAGAAGCCCTCTTAACTGTTATAGCTTAGAAACCACAATATATTCGTCTCGAAAGAATTTCCGACGATAATTCCACGACTATATTTGTACGCAATTAAAAATTCTGCTCAAATTATTCACCATTACGACGACGATTGTTTTCGATCTTTGAACTCGGAATTAATCGTAAATTAAAGAGAATAAAATCGAATCCATGGTCATAAATCGATTTTAAGTGCTAAAAATCAACAAACTTCCGACGCATACAGATTCCCACGTCCCTTTGTTTATAATTATAATAGAGCTAATGTTTTGCTGAGGTGATGGAGGTGTCATGTAATAAGATTATTTATTTATTTAAAAAAAAAAACGATAGCCAGATCGGTGCCAGCTATACCATTCATTACAACACTTATAATAATTTTTAAATAAATATATATATGTCGAATCTCGAATGATATTTTAATAACAAAACCTCAATTATAATCTTACATATAGTAATAGAAAAATACGCGATGCCATTCATAACATTTTTTATATTTTTATGGGTTTTTTTGATGAAAAATATGGTTTTTCTATCATTTAAAAATAATTCTTTAAAATTAGCAACATCATAAAATCAATTAAACTTTGATAACATTTGCGTATTCCTGCTATGATGAATCATATGCTGTATAACTCTATTATCCAATGCACTGTACATAGATCTACTTATCATTAATTTTTCTTAAAATAAACATCTCTATGTAGATTTTATTATATAAAGTGTAAATTTATTGTATAAAATTCGTTATATTTGTTATATATTCAACAAATTTACGCTTTATATTATAAAGTGTAATTTTATACACAATTTGTTATATTTTTTACACACAGAATAAACAAATTTACACTTTATTTAATGAAACATAATAGTAAACAAAATTGGCCATATTTGTTGTATATTCAATAATTTTCACTCTATAAAAATAAACGATACTTGAACAAAATTAGTTATACACTGATACCCCGAGTTATGGAGCTTCGTATCTACGTAATTTTTAAAATGTCGACATTCCCCAAAGTTTCAGTGTTTATTTTAGAGTTATGGCTCTTCATCAGCATATTTTTGAAAACAGAATTCTTACTCTTTTCAAAATAAGGCCTATAGATTTATTTAGTTATAAATGCTTCATTTATGTTACTTGTGCATATATATGGTAAATGCAATGCATTACATGCATTGATAAGTGGAAAAAACAGTGCTTTGTCTTTACAGTATATGATGACATTTTCGAGTAATGGCATCAGTCTCGAATCTGAGGTGACATAACTTCGGGGTATGCCTGCATAAGACACTTGTTATATATTTAAAAAATGTACACTTTATTGTATAAAGTATGAATTTGTTTATAATAAAGCTAACGTTTAACTGTATTGCGTAAGGTTTATAACTTTTAAAATTCTATTGTATAATTTAAAAATACAGTATACAATAAAATTAAATTTTGCGTAATAAAGTAACATTCTATTCAATAAAATTACAAAAAATGTAAGACATAACTGCCTTTTAAACAATTTTCAAGCGATTATTATTATGTTATAGTACATCAATGTGGGCACGGAATATCTCCGGGTCAAAGTGCTATGTCGGACACGAGTCAAGACATAGTTACTTGTGATGTTTAATTGTGAGTTAACTGTCTGTGTCAGTGCTATGTTGCATATATTGAGTAGTGATGCTTTTTGTAGTGTTATGTATGTCTTGGGATGTAGATCAAATGTTTTGAGGCTTTTGTATAGTCTGTGAGGGATTACTCCTGTGGAGGAGAGAATGATGGATACTGTGACTACCTTTTGCATTCCCCAGAGACGCTTAATTTCTTGTGAGAGTTCTATGTATTTGCTAATTTTTTGGGTGAATACATGTTGTGTGTGTCTGGTATTGAGATGTCTATGATGTAGGTAACTTTGTATTGCTTGTCTATGAGAGTGATGTCTGGTCTGTTGTGGTGTATGGGTTTTGTCTGTTAGGACTGTTCTGTCGTGGTACATCTTGTGTATATTATTAACAGAATGTTGCGGAATGGTTGTAACGGAATAGTTTATAAAAACAACGAAAATTTTGGTGTTTATAAATTTAGTGAGGGATTAAATCGTATGTTATAAGAATAATAAACACGTAAATAAAATAATTTAACAGATATTCTGTAATAGATACACGATTAAACAATCTTAAATTACTAACAAACATATCGGATTAAAGTTCAAACGGACGAACGGGATAATTTATTTTTGATATTTTCGTTACGTATTAATAGTTTAAAAATTTTAAGATTTTTTTTTTCATTTTTAATCAAAAATCATTAATTATTTTGACGAGTTTTATGTAACGAAAAATGTCCGAATACGATCGTTTCGATCGAAGTTATGGTTCATTATCGCAGTAAATGGAGTCAAACTCGTTAGTTTTAAACGAAATTAAGAACAAAAGCACTAATTTCGACAATGCTTCGACATTAAAAAAAAGGATTTTAATTAAGGAACGAACCCAATATGCTAACGATCAAAATCTGACAAGAAAAGATAATGTTACTTTTAAGTAAATCTGTTAATGCAACAGCACAATTCAATTAATTACATTGTTATACGGTTTGTTACCTTGCCCGCATTTTCATTTTTTCCGAGCTTTTAATCCAAATATCGGTAAATATTTAATGAATTTTTCCACTTATGAAGTTTATAAAAATGCTCAAAACGTAAAATGTGTACAAATTTACCTGTATAAATTTATATAGGCTACTGTTTACGACGGTGTAGAGTAGAATCCATAATTATCTCTCAAACATTTAAGTAGTGCTTTAGTATATTCAATACGGAATATCTACATAGTATTTTTATCCACACACACGTATAAGCTTATGGCTAAAAATACATAAAGGCAATATTCAGTTTCATCATTCTGTAACAAGCTCATTTACAACTCTTAAAAATATCGCATGTTGTATTGATTTATATCTTTTTATTTATTTTCGATTAAATCATACAAAACATTTAACGGATCGTATACAGTAATCATATTCAGGAATACAATATCAGCAGTAAAATAAATAATAACAAAGACACGTATAATTAACGTGGAGGAGAAAAAATACGAAAAGAAAAATTAAATTTAGAAATATATTTTTTTTTATTTTTTTCCTAGATCACGTGATCAAAAATATTTCGCAAAAAACCCGTGCTCCGTGAGATTGAAATTCATGCCCGGTAGAGTTACTACCTTGTCTTTGTGAATAAAAATAAATTATTTGAAAGAATTACATTACCTGTAAAACGTTAAATTTGCTCTTCTGTTATCACTTCGGTGGTTACAACCAACGGCAGCACAACTTGGCGTGTTTTCTGACTAAAAATGTCTTAAAAGTCCTTCTATCTACATAGGATAACATTAACACCGTCAATGTTTTGGGTATACCAATATGACGGATAAGCTCCGACCCGACTTCAATTTTGTTGACCGGATTGAACAGACACGCCATCTCCATCTATCTCTTACCTCCATGGTTGATAGTACAAGCTTATCGTGTTTACTCCGTCTCTAAATATTTGGATATTACAATTAAAGACATTACAGTTTTATACATAATTCAAAATGTTTAATTTTATTGATGATAAAAAATATTTTTTCATGAAACAAAACAAGAAGAATATATTTTTAAAAATAGTTTTGAATTATAATAAACTAATTGTTTTTTTTTTTTGGTTAACAGATGACGCCACTTTCCATTCAGGGAGAATACTAAGTGGCGGTAGTTTTGAATTATAATAAACTAATTGTTTTTTTTTTTTTTTTGTTAACAGATGACGCCACTTTCCATTCAGGGAGAATACTAAGTGGTGGGGCGAAACAAGCCCTTCCACAGGCTGCCCACCCCTGCGGAGGGGTCAGCCGGATTGTGGAGGACGGGGATCGACGGGCCGGGCCCGGACCCCATGATTAATATTTTCAAGGGGTGGGACCCGAGACTCGAACCCGGGTCCTCCAGAGTGGAAAGCCGAAGCGTTTCCACGCGGCCAATCCGGCCGACAAACTAATTGTTTACTGTCGATAAAATCAATCTTTTTATTTATTTTTTATTTTTTAATTTTTACCTTAATTTTGCTATTTTATCCAAATATAAGATTTCTAAATAATAAATAAAAAGATTGATTTTATTTTTTAATTTTTACCTTAATTTTGCTATTTTATCCAAATATAAGATTTCTAAAGATTATTTTTCAAAGATAAGACCATTTTTTTTTTATAAAATGTTCTAGTAACTGAGTTGGAACAATGTTAAAATATACTCATTGTAAAAAATCATCACCAAGGAGTTCTCACTTTCCTGAAAAACTCAGCATGAAGTTATATCTCTATTAGATATGCAAATGATTAGTGTTGCGACATGATTAGATGAACCATCATAGGACATAAAAGTGCTTTCTCTGTTGCCCTATAACAACAAATAGCCTCTGTTGTCTCAGAGGCTACTTGTTTGTAGTTTATCTGTTGTGAAGAGATATTTGATCACTAGACATGCCGTTACGACGCAATTGAAGAGAATTCGCCCAGTTAGCAGTTTGAGAGGGGACGGATTATTGGAATGAAAGAAGTTGTATGGTCGTATTGACGAATTTTCCGGCACATAGAGAGACAGTTAGGCAGTGTGAGGCTAGTAGATAAGTTAGAGTACGCACATACGGCAATCAGGTTCGAGACGCCCTCGACAGGCCATCAGTAAAGAGTGGCCTGTCGAGGGCGCCTCGAACACGAATCGTTCGTGGTTATCAGAGGAGCATCTGCTCCTCTGATAACCACGAACAGATCCAAGTGTTTCATTGTCTGCCATCCAAAGACAGGTGGCACCATCGTTACAGGTTCCAGTCTCTACCAGAATCATTTCAAAGCGCTTAACCGAAATACATTTGGTCTCATGGCACCTATTACGTGCGCTGCCATTGACAGCACCCACCGTCGCTTGCGTTTGCAGTGGTGTTGGGCACAATGAAACTGGACTGCTACGGAATGGAACTGGATTGTCTTCAGCGACGAATCAGGTTATTTGGGCACTGATGACTGTGCCCAAACTGCCGTGTTCGTGTATGGAGGTCCTATGATTAGCGAGTACAATGCTGCCTTTTCTGTCGAGCAACACACTGCCCTCACAGCTGGTATGATGATCTGGGAAGCCATCGCATACGACAGCTAGCCACGACTGTGCCCAAACTACCGTGTTCGTGTATGAAGGTCCTATGATTAGCGAGTACAATGCTGCCTTTTCTGTCGAGCGACACACTGCCCTCACAGCTGGTATGATGATCTGGGAAGCCATCGCATACGACAGCTAGCCACCCCCTAGTAGTGATCCGAGGAACAACTCACAGCGATATGTTCAGGATATACTGTAACCATATATGTTGCCTATCATGTCACCCTGTGGGCATTTTCCAGCAGGATAATGCTCGGCCGCACACAGCAACAGTGCATGGATACATGTCTCCGCCAAATTACAACCCTCTCAAGGGCGCCCGCCTTGACGTGGCGAGAGGGCTTACCTTTCGATGGGCCTTCGATGGATTCTTCGATGGGCTAAACCTTTGAGTACGGCCTCTAAATCTTTCGTTCAACTATACCGGCTGTCACTATGCCTGTATCTGTATATCCGGGCCGATACGTCCCTTATAGACAAAGAGAAAAACTAAGAGGTTGGTATATCCGGGCCGATACATCCATAGTGACAGGGAGAAACTAAGAGGTTGCCCAAATGCTTGGCGAAAGCGAAGACGACCCCACATCTCCGACGGGCATGTACAGACGTTGGTGTGTCCTCGGCGAGTCGAAAGGGTTTGGCGGCCCCGAGTAGACAAGCCGTGGGAAGTCCTAGCCGGATAATTCGCCCTCGGATCTCGATTGACTTTCTATAGAGAGATCCAGCAGCTAAAACTAGTCGGCCTGGGAAAGGCTCGAGTTCCGGCCCCCAGTTAGCTGCCCCTAGTGAAGAAATTCCTATAGGGTCGGCAGAGCATGGCTGCACCCATCCCTCCTGATGGATGCTCTGAAGTTCGCAACTTGACCGTCCAAGTCCCTGCGGATCCGGGATTAAGAATTGGTCCAACGTATGCCCTGCGTGAGATACGAGCAATCCCAAGGGTCCCAATCCCAAGGCGTTGTACCGGTCCGAAGGGATGAATGGTGAAGGTTGGCCTTGATTGGGCTGAGTGGGTTCATCCAGAGGCCGGGGAAGCTCGCTTCCTAGGGAAACACAAAACTTTTTTAAAGTAGATCTGTAGATTTTTCGGATATAAATGCATTTAATTTTGTGTTAAAAATAACATATACATGTATGTATGTGTAATAATAATAATGTCGTGTTTCTGAATATAACAATGTTTTGATCATTAGTGTGTGTTTGTTAACGGAGACATTGATATTACTTTTAATCAAGGGCACTTCAAACGGCACAATTAAGTTTTCAATATGCTTTTATTGAGCTTGTCAATAACCTATTTAGGAGTCGTCCCCTGACAATGACACTTCTCCTCATAATAAACTAGCCAAGCAGTGAACTAGCTATTTTTTTTTTACGTATTAACAAAATTACTAATTCAGTTTTTACTATAAATATAGTTACATAAACACTATTATATTTTTAGTGTATATATATTGTATAATGCAAACAAAGGCAATTTTGAATAAAAATAGATATAAAACAGGATATAATCGATTTAACAGAATAAAGATATATATATTGTATAATGCAAACAAGGCAATTTTGAATAAAAATAGATATAAAACAGGATATAATCGATTTAACAGAATAAATGGAATTTTTGCATCTTCCATTTAGTGCTTGCGCCCAGAAAAACAAAGAAAAAAGTGTAGAGAAGGAAAAATCATCAGTTGCTTAGTAACCATTAGAAAGAACGTCAGGTAAAATCACTCGAAATTGTCTTTGAAAGACACGTTTTTGATAAAGGACACCCATAGTTTGCTCTCCTCAGAATTACACTATTTAGATAATAAATTCTTTCTTGTATTCACATATTGCTATTTATTTCTGAAAGAATTATAGAAAAATATAAAAAGATGTCGTTTAAAGTTTGCTTTGTAATTCAAAGATTGCTTTCACTATAAAAGATTAGAACACCAATGTTAATAGTTGTTGTTGTTATATCGTAATTCAAACCCCTGACCCTGTTGGGAACAATTAGTAAATACAAAGAAGTCATTATTACCAGGCAAGACATTAAGGAACGAAACGAATCATGGAACAGTATTGAGAGAATAGAAGATAACATTACAAACATTGAATTGCATGGAAGCGAAAAAATGATGCAATATTTAAGTTTATAATATTTATTCAGTATTAAAGTAAGATTTTTTTTATATTATTCTTAAGATTTTATTAGTTTTTTATTTTGTAAATATTTTTAAAGTTTAAAAATTATTTAAGGAATTATTCTTTAAGGAAATTATTGTTCAACAGATAAATTTTTATCTGTTGAACAATAATTTCCTTAAAGAATGAAAAATTCTATTGAGCAATGATTTCCTTAAAAAAGAATGAAAAATTCTGTCGAACAATGATTTCCATAAAGAATGTTCAACAGAATTTTTCATTCTTTTAAGGAAATCATTGTTCGACAGAATTTTTCAATGATTTCCTTAAAGAATGAAAGATTGTGTTTAAAAAACAGAAAAATAAATAATATAAAAATAAAATCGATACGATTATAATTTAATCTATAAAATTTTTATGTAGTAATATAAAAATTTCTTTTAATTAATTTCGAGATTATTAAAATGCGTAAATTAAAATAAACTTAACAAATTCAAATATATGATGTTTACCATAATTACATTACTTTGTATAAGTTATTTAAGTATAGGTTTGTTGTAATTATAACCTTAATCTCTCATAAAATATCCAAAGTCGGATATTCAGAAATTAAATATTCTCAGAAGACAACTAAATTTCATTTGACATCCTGTTAGACAATGTATTTTAATAATCTATCGTTTTATAAGAATATTTAAATCGCTTCAATTAATGCGAATATTAAATTCTCTTCGGAATTAAAATTTTAATACTAAAATGCAAAAGATCACTCTTTATTAATTTATCTAGATTACATTAATTTATCATTGTATTCCAGATTTAATTGAAAGTTCACGTTGTTTATTTATTTGTTTATGAGGATTAAAATCCAATTTCTTTGTTAAAATCCGATTAAAATGTTAAAATATTGCATTTTAACTTCCCGAATTACAGTAATTATATTATTTAAAATTTTTATCTCTTCTTAATTATTTATCTAGTCGTGTTTATATTAATATATGAAAAATTGTGGCTCGGAATACAATCATAATTCTACTGTTAAACCATAGAGGTAAGTATTAATGTATGTAGTAATTTTCATAAAGCGTGGTCTTAAATTAGGCAGAAAATCACCAAAACTGAATGCATAGAAGACCCTGTAAATATAGCTTCACAGCAAAACCACTAGGGATAAAATGAAAATTTATATTAAAATTCTATACAAATTATAACATAAAGCTAAAACAATATTTTCCGAAAGGATACAATGGCAAAGAGATATTATGTGGATATCAATTGCTGCATTCATATTATTATCGTTTGAATTTAAAATATATTCAATAGTAAGGTTTACAGTTTCTATCCATTACAGACATTCCCAATTTATCCGCATTCATCACTACAGAAATGATGATGATATTATGGTAAATCTATACTTCAAAGAGTGTTTCAAATTTTGCTACTGTTTACAAATCCCTTTTGATTAATCCTTAATAAATTAAAATATGAAATTCGATAGAAAAATATTCAAAGTACCTAATTCACTTCAGTCAATTATAAACACTAAAAAATTGCAGCAAAATTTTTTCTGAATGAAAGGATAAAGAAATGTCTGAAAAAAAGGAATGATTTCAATAATTAGATGGAGCCCCTAGAGAATATCTTTCGAAAACTTTATTTTTACGATTTATAATAGTAGACGATTCTTGTTTATGATCTGTATACTACTGTGGGGTCACGGAATGCCCCCCGAACGAAGACGGAGCTAGAGAAATTCCAAAGAAGGTGGTTAGAGAAGTCAGAGGAGATCGGTAAAAAACTAATAATTAGTTTAAAATTATATATTAAAATAGGTACCTAATTATTATTTTTTTACCTATTGTTTAGTTACCTACGAATTACATATTTTATTTTAGAATTTATTATTACTTCGTTTAATTGGGACAGCTGCTTAATTGGAACAAAATGGCTTGGCCCGACGTGTCCCAATTAAGCGGAATCCACTGTATATCTATGTACAGTTCGTTCAAAAAGGTAGTCACCTAAGCAGAAGATATTCGGCTTCCTTACAATACTTACAAATCAATGAGATTAATCAGTTCAGGCGCGAATTTGAGTTTGCAGAGCTTCGATTCTATTTTTTTCTTCTAAGCAACAATGTTAGATAGGCTTAATGACAGGTATTCAATTAGTTTTTCCGAAAATTGATTTTGAGCATTTATTAGGAAAGTTTTAATTTAATTATTTAAAATTTATTTTATATTATTATTAATTTAGGCAAAAGTTTATTATTTACAAATTAATCTATGTTATTATTAATTTAGGCAAAATGAGCATTATATACAAATTAATCTGTTGTTGTTATTAATTTTGGCAAAATGCAGCATTATATAGTCGTAACTAACAAGGGTAATTAGGCGATAGGTTGTTGAAGCACCAAACGATGCACCGACAATAAGCGATAAGTTGCTGAAGCACCAAGCGATACACGGCAATAACATAATGGCAACTACGAGAAGTATTTTATTTTGTTTTATTGTTTTATTCGAAAATGCATTAAGATGTTTTATTTGAAAATGTATACTTCTTTCTGCATTTGTAATAAAATTAAAAACTATTTTAAACGATTCTTATTGATAAAGTGTTTAATATCCTATCCGTTAATTGACCAAATGATAAAAACCAAACGATATTTATTTCGTTCCATGATGACTTAATCTATGACCTTTAATCTATGACCTACTTTATCTTAGAAAAGAAAATATAAAAATTGAATGTGAATGTCAAAATGAATTTTGTGTTATTGTGTCTGTTTTGGTTTTCTACTAATTTTTCTAATAAGAGTTTATATTTGTGTTGGATAATCAAATTTATAGTTTATGTTTTACCATGTCTTTCTGAAAGTTTGATATAAGACAAAGTATAAGAGATTTCAATTGTTACATATTTACGTATTATGTTCTATTTATTTTAATAAAAATATAACTAACTTTCACTTTGTATTTTTATTGTTTTCACCCAAAAAATTATAAAACAATTGGACTTGATTTGTAAAGATATAAATGCTAATCTGATTATCAAACACAAATATAAACTCTTATTAGAAAAATTAGTAGAAAACCAAAGCAGACACAATAACACAAAATTCATTTTGACATTCACATTCAATTTTTATATTTTCTTTTCTAAGATAAAGTAGGTCGTAGATTAAAGGTCGTAGATTAAGTTGTCATGGAAACGAAATAAATATCTGTTTCGACAAAATTTCATTTTAAAAATCATTTCTTATGAAATAAGAAATAATTTTTTTTCTTATAAATTTAAAATAAATTAATTTATCCTTAAACAAAAGTTTCATAATTTTTAAATAAAAATTACAAGTAAAATCATTCATATTTTACTGCTATATTTAGTTTAACATGAAAACTTCAAAAATACTTTTGCACTTAGCAAGTGGAAAAGTCAAAAAATCAGCAAAGAACAAGTTAAACAAATGATAAATATTATGCATTTACATAGACACAAAATCAGAAAATATAATTGACGGAATTATACTGTAATATAATATTCATCATAGTTATTTTAGTTCTTTTGAAATGTATTTATAAATAATATTACTGATTTTCTAGAACAAATCAGAAACTCATATATTGAAATGAATAAAATTCAGATTCATGTTTTATAAATTTTCATCTTATCTTGCTCATAAGATGCATTACAAAAAGTGCATTATTTTCATAAAATAAGAAATGCTTATAATAAATTATAGTAAAATAAACTGACTTGTATTATTTTTTATAAGTTTCAACTGTTTCAAAGTCTTATATTTCATGTAAATTTGTCCTATATTTATTAATTCTTATTTTAAGCTTCACCAGAATAAAATGGCACTCAATAAAGTGATTTTAGAATTGCTTAGCTGTATATATGAAATGAATTATTTTGTATATAATCCTTCCACATTTTTTATAAAAAAATTTCTGATACAACAACTACAGGAAAACATTTTCATCATTATAACAGTATCTTAACTTCTGCCTAAATATTTGGATTTCATAATTAATTGCTATAGTCAAATAAAGCAGACATCCAATTATCCAGGGTAATAAGGAAATTAATTCCCTCAGATAATTTGCAAAATATTCAAAAAATCAAAATTATGGATAAAATGCATTTAACATTAAAAAATAAATAAAATTACTTGCACACACATATATTCAAATGTTCTATTATTTATCAAAAAAAGAAATAAGAAATTTGTTTATTTGCAAGAAATTATTGCAATATTTGTAATTTTAATTTGATTCAAACTTTGATTACCAATTATCTAAGATGATAAAAAAAATGAATCTGAGACATTTAAAAATCTTTCAGATATTGCATCTAAGATAAAACATCGATAATTAAATATAATCTCCAGACTGCAGATTAATCCCAGATAATTGGGAGTCTACTGTATAATTAAAATTCATTAATTCATATTTTTATAAAATAATTTCTTAGAGATAAATTAGAGAAAATAAAAATTAACTATATATATATATATATCAAGTATAATCACTCATAAAAATGCAATATACTATCTCGAATACTGATCACAAAATCAAAATTTCATTCAAAAATATTTTTATTTAGCAAAATTTCTATAAAATGAAAAATAAAAACAATCTATTTATTTGAAACTATATGCATTTAAAAACTCTTTGAAATAGTGAAATCTTTACACCAAAATCCTATACATTAGTGTTGTTGCCAAAAAGATGTTATTACAACTACTGTTTTCTTTAACTAAAATTACATAATATTTTTAGTACAATAATCACGAAAATAGTTTGTAGACACACCAAATTGTTAACTCATGCAACTATTATTAAATTTTATATTTTACAAGGTACAATCTGAAAGTAACATGTAACTTAAAATGATTTATTAAAAAAAATTGCTCTCCTTTCTAATGATCACGAAAATAGTTTGTAGACACACCAAAATGTTAACTCATGCAACTATTATTAAATTTTATATTTTACAAGGTATAATCTGAAAGTAACATGTAACTTAAAATGATTTATTAAAAAAAATTGCTCTCCTTTCTAAATTTGAAATAAAATATTGATAAATAAAATTACTATATTTTAATTAATGCATGAAATGATATAATTTTTAATATAAAAAGTAAATAGTTATTCTAACCTGATGATTTTGGAGCCGGCTCCGAATGCTGTTTTGGTAGAACATGAATAGTCATTCCGTGTTTGATTCCATACGATTCTAAAGTATCTTCCGACTTCAGACATTTTCCCAGACAGACAAGTTCTGAAAAAATATTGAAACGATTTAAAAGTAAAGGTCATTTATATTTAGTAACAAATGTTTGGATCCACTGTGTTATTGACCTCTCGTTATTTCATTACCTAAATCATCCTGGGGGAGGTTCAATTTTTGGCTAATTTCTTTCTTTATGGTTTCGACTTGCCCTTCCAGATTAACACCAGACAGTTTATGTCGTTCCGCTATCTGTTTCGTTTGATCAATTCGTACAGATACATAAATAGTAGCCATCTTACTCCTCTTCCATTCCCGACATAAACAAATATCTATGAGTGCCCTCTACTGGTTTTTTTTTTTCCTCATAAAATTAACATTTGTCTCAAGAAAAAAACTTGATTAGTATTCACACAAAATATTGATATTTTCATATTTAAATGTGTACTGATATATAAGAATTGTTCCCATTCCCGACATAAACAAATATCTATGAATGCCCTCTACTGGTTTTTTTTTTCCTCATAAAATTAAAATTTGTCTCAAGAAAAAAACTTGATTAATATTCACACAAAATATTGATATTTTCATATTTAAATGTGTACTGATATATAAGAATTATTGTTGCTGGGATACCAGATCTAATTTGCTATGCAAATATTTTTATAAATATACTTTTACCCGTGTTTTATGACGCCCCTGAAACCTGTCGCAAGGATTTGTTGTCTTAGGTGCTTGCACGGCCCTGATTGTAGGCATGCCATACATCCGTACTTTTTATGTAATAAGGAAACAGAGCTGTCGTTCTTTCCGTATTTTAAAAATTTTTAGTTATTCCGTATATATTCTGAATATATTGATTTTAGGCATGCCATACATCCGTACTTTTTATGTAATAAGGAAACAGCTGTCGTTCTTTCCGTATTTTAAAAATTTTTAGTTATTCCGTATATATTCTGAATATATGTGCAGCATTTCAAGAAAGTCTGTGTACAATACACTATACTTGATGACAGCATCGGAAGCCAGTATTGATTATATGGGAGCGGCGTATTACCAACTTTTGTGATGGTATTAATGCGCACGGATTAGTCAATTTCGATGTAAAAAGTAACAGTATCAGTAAGATCGGTATTTTTTATATAATCGTGTCTCTGGATTTTCAGTTTCGAATAAACATTTTAATGCAATTTGCTTCGTTTGACGGCTAATCATGCAGCCATTCAAGAACGACTTAAAATTATAACCAGGGTCCAATTATAACCAGGGACAATGTTATAACTCTCCGCCATTTTAGAATAGTTAGAATGCGCAGAACATCATTGCACATCTGATCATTGTATATATTATAGACCAATGTAAACATATAGACAATTTATTACATGTTAAAATCACGTTAATATCGTAATGTTATTCGAAGTTTATAGCTTATTTGCCAATATTGTCATTTTGATATGGCAATTTACTGTAACATCGCGAATAATTTAATGGACTATATCATCGGCGTAGTGATAAAAATGAACTTCGGCTCTCCGGTAGACATAATTTTGACTTCTGATGCTGACGTCAAGTATAGTAAATCAAAAATCAATAAAAACTACTAAATTATAATAATAGCTATTTATTTGCATAATATTACAATAACTTATATATGTATATATTCAACCGATTCGCACCTGTACGGCCATACCGGTTGTGAAAATATTAAAATACTTCAGTACTGGTTGTTAAGATTATTTTTATATCGCATATATCTTGAAAATCAGTTTAATTTGAACATTTCGTCTTTCAAACATGAATATGAACGGCACTCCCACCGATGTATCATACAATGACAAGTACAGGCTAGCAATTACTTTATTGCAAACTAAATTTAGGAAAAGTAAGCATAGACAAACACAAATATAGGTATTGGTGGTTTGAGGAAGTCCTGGCATCCGTGATGGGTTAGCCTAAGAGTCTATACCCGGTGGGGCTCGTCGACCAAGCCTTCCATTCTTCTGGCTGTTACGGCTGTCGTTCATCTGTACCCTATGTGGCGCGCGTGTCCACATGAGGCGATCGATGAGAGTTTGCTCCGGCGACGTCTTTAAAAGCGGCGGGGCGCTGCTTGCTTGCTCGGCGCCTTCCTGAAAAATATTAAATATTAGCTAGCGTTTATTGTCCGTGACACAACGCGCTACGCGCGATTGGCACGACGGCCAATTACCTCTGGTGATGGTGGGCTAATGACAGGTACGGCTCATCGGCCGAGGACGGATCTTCTACGCCGATAGCTTGAACTCCAGGCCTCTGCGCCCGGGTCCTAGATACACGGCCGTCGCATCTTCCAGGAAGCGGCGGAGTTTCTGCCCGGATCGGGCTAGATCCTTGAACTGCCGCTCCCGATATGAAAACTCGGCGATATATTGACCGAGCGTCATGTCATTCTTCGCTGCCTTGATAGTGTCCTGAAAATACGACAGCAAACATTCGTTAGATTAGGGGCTAGCAAATAAAAGATAATATAATCTGCGAAAAGTGTTCGATAAAATAAGTATTTTAATAAGTACAATTTAAGCATACATACCGTTTGAATGGCTTGCTTTAATCAGATGTAGTTTCATTGACATCCAGCGATATAGATGGTGGATGGAATAAAAACGCATTAGGATTCGCTTCTGCAAGGTTATTAAAATACTTATTTTATCGAACACTTTTCGCAGATTATATTACGAAGGAATTCGTTGCATTGATATTTCTATGCTGTCTCCCATAGCGTTTGATATCAGTGCATGCAGTAATTATTCGTTGCATTGATATTTCTATGCTGTCTCCCATAGCGTTTGATATCAGTGCATGCAGTACATATGAAAGTCAGCTGCGGTCAGAGTTCATATTTATGATCGGTCATCAATGTTATTTTACAGTAATAAAAATAACAATTGTCCCATTTTAGTTTTAAGCTGAATGCTGTCTCTTTAAACTATAGTTCCTTGAGGTTAGAACGTTATTCTTTCATCAATATTTTTCATCGTTTATAGCTTACTGCAAACTGATTACTGCTTTTTGTTCTTAAAATTTTTTATTTTCTAATGAATGATTTATGAATACAAATCGATATTAGCAATAAAAAAAATGTCTATAATTAATGTAATACAATAGTAATAATATGTTACAAAATAAAATTAAAAAATGCTATGTATATATATTTTTATTCATTGTCCTGTTTCACCTATCCTCAATATTTACGTGCTAAAATGACCTCGTTTAACGCTGTTTCATTTAGCGCTTTGTTTCCTTGGAACGTATCTGTTGTTATTTACATGTTAAAATGACCTCGTTTAATGCTGTTTCATTTAGTGCTTTGTTTCCTTGGAACGTATCCTCCGCGTTAAACGGAGTCTTACTGTATATAACAGATAAATAAAAATTTTTATTGATTTATTTTGATAAAATAAGTATAGAATCATTTATACGTTTATTGAAAATCAAATTGTTTCAGAATCGATCTGCGTATCGGGTAACTTTAAATTTTGTTGAAAAATACGAGCATTTATGTTAATAATACTAGTGAAAAATATTAAAAATATTTTTTTAAATATTTTTCACTAATATTATTTAATAATAATCTAATGTATAACATATTTTTCTTTCGCTTTTAATGCTTTCTACTTTTAGTAATCTCGATTTAGCCGTAAATATACGAACTATCCCGACTAAACCAATACTTTTTGTCTGAGATAGACCATTACGAGACATTTTACCGATTTATCTATAGATCTATATGTTAGTGGATATAAGAAAAACTTCTTTATAAATGAAAGAAAACTCTTTAGCTTAATGTTCTATTATATGTTGCAATATAAGAATGTTTCCCTGAGCGATAATTTCAATTGCTAGAAGACAAGATAAAGAGGTTTACTCACTCAGAAGATTGTCACGATGGGATTGCATTATTTATGAAATTGGAGACTAATAAATCGAGATCAATAATGCACTTTTGCTCTTCCGACTTATGATATTTATATATTTGTACGATTTTCTAGTTTGATTGAAAAAAAAATTTTTCAGTCCACAGTTGCAATCGTAATCTACGCTTTTGATATATAGATTTCATTAAAATCGCATTGATCAGGTCATTAATGAGTACATACAGATGCACATCAGCCTCACTATATATCTAGCATAAGATTGGAGAAATGTAGTCGTATGATATTTATATATTTGTACGATTTTCTAGTTTGATTAAAAAAAAAAAATTTTTCAGTCCACAGTTGCAATCGTAATCTACGCTTTTGATATATAGATTTTACGTAAAATTCGCATTGATGAGGTACATACAGATGCACATCAGCCTCACTATATATCTAGCATAAGATTGGAGAAATGTAGTATATAATTACTAAATATCATTCAAAATATTTTTGTGTTTTCATTAAGAAATGTTTAATAAAATTCAGTAGTTAGCGATCTCTTCTCCACTATTAAAAACATTAATTTAAATGTCATATAAAAGAAGCGCGATCAAATAAACAGATTTTTTTTTTTCTGTTTTCAATAAAACTTGTATTTCTTATCTCTCTTTTTTCCTTCTTTAGATTTCTATTTACTATAAAAAATTATTTATTTTTATCATATTAAAGTTTGATTAAGTTAGTTAAATCATGTTACTGAGTCTCACCAGGAATATATGATGATGGACTCCACAAAGCTTTTCATAACTGCTCAGAGCTTTTTATGAACTCCTGCCCATCAACTGAAAAGTTAAAAAGAGCTTTAATTAGTTAAGTTTTTAAACAGCCTTTCCTAGAAAATCTAAATGTGTGCAATCAGCAATTGAATACAGTTCTTCAGATGGCCAGCAAATGCTTTTTCATGTTACTATCTTGCAACTTTATTGCAAAATTTCAGATCACTGTGGGTATCAGCAACTTCTCATGGCCACATTAAAATTTTCATTGAGAGCTATCTGGTTTAAAGCAATAAATGCTATCTGTACTTTATTTTCTTGTTTTGAATTAATTGTGAAAATCCTGAGAGAGAGAGAAAGTTACAGATATGTATATTATTAGTATGTGTTGTAATCAGATTATGAGGTTAATACACCTCATAACATACTGTTATGAGGTGGATGCATCATCAACCTCATAATAGTATATACCTGAATTACTGGTTTGCTGTTTGAAGGAGATTTTCCAGAATCAGTCAATGTAGTAATTATTACTATTACAAGATTTTCAATCAAGGTATATACAGGTTTCAAACTGACAGAAGTCAAAAATGTACCTCAAAACATACCTCAATTTATATATTTCTCACTACTAATGTTTACTAAGATACTGTACAGTAGATCATAATAAACATAATGAACACAAGAACCAGACACAGAAAAGACAATTTCTGAATATCAAACTGTTGGATCTGGGATTCTAACCCTTGAATCGAATTGACCCATCATGGAATTTTTTTTTATCATTTTGAGGGTTTTTTTCTGTTAAATAATAAATATGTTGTGTCCAGTTGAGTGTTATCAGTGATTATCTTCAAATATTTTATGTGATTTGTTTGATTTTAGTTGACCCAATGTGGAATAAAATTTTTCACTCACTAAACGGTCTTTTGTTTCATTTATGTTAATTGATAGTGTGGTTAGTTATCTACTTCATTAGTGATTCTCCATATTTTTTCTGCATTCCTGTGTAAAATCAAGAGAATTGTGTCATCTATATAACTTTGTATTTCTAAGTATTTTATTAAAATTGCTCAAATGTTTTAAAAACTTCTCTGATTATAATTTTGTATTTTATTAAAATTGATTAGGATGGAACACCAACTTCAAAAACATTTGAGCACGTACCAAGTGAAATAGGAGCCGAAGAAGCTGAAGAAGTTGGTGTTGAACATTTATTGAGGTGATTCTCATTTTAAATTACAAATATATTTCTGATTTGTGTTTTTAACTCATTTATTCAACTTTATTTTTCTTTTTAGGGATATAAAAGATACTACACTTGGTACATTATCTCAAAGAATAACTAATCAGTTAAGAGGTCTGAAAGGTTTAAATTCTCAAATAAATGATATCAAAAATTATCTGGAACAGGTACACTTTTTTCTGATTTACAAAATCATTTACCAAATAAATTGTACTTAATATGGTTTTGAATTTCAGATAATAGCTGGAAATTTACCTGTCAATCATACTATTATTTATCATTTACAAGATATATTCAATTTGTTACCAGATGTAAACTCTCAAGAATTTGTCAAATCTCTTTATGTCAAAACTAATGATCAAATGCTTGTAGTGTACTTAGCATCATTGGCCCGTTCTGTCATAGCACTTCATAATCTCATAAATAACAAGATCACAAACAGGGATGCAGAGAAAAAAGAAGGAATTAAAAAAGAAGAAGGTAAAGAACGGAAAGAAAAATCCGAAGAAAAAGCAGAGGACAAGAAAAAAGATAAAAGTAAATCTTGTCTAATAGATTAAAAAAAAATAAATTATCTTTTTTTGCTGTTTAACTCTTTATAATGTTTTTTAGAAGTTATTTTTCTCTGTTTATAAACAATTTTTATTTATCCTTTTGTTAATCTTTATAAAAAAAATCAATTCATACCAAGTTCTTAAAATTAAAACATATATGTTTTTTCAAACATAAATCTTAATTTTCTATTAAAAATTGTCTTTGAGATTTAGACCTGGTTTAAATTAGAATTGATTATTAGTACATTACATCCCATTCATTTATCATTAAACTTTCTTCCAGCAAGTCCATGTAAATACACACAGTTACTTAAAATATAAAAAAATTTCTGTAGCATAAATTGTTCAGAATCTAAAAATTTGTAATAATAAAAGTTTTTTAATTAAAACAATTGAGTTTATTTTTTGTGATATAAAATTAAATTACATTCAAAATTTAATCAATAAAATCGTGTATTAAATATATTTCTCTACTACAAAATTCAACACAAAGTTAAAATGCCATTTAAACTTCGTAATTCGAAAATTACTTTCACTATAAAAGATTAAAATACCACTTTTAATAGAAATTATAGAAATAGTTGTAATACTTCTCTACAATTAGAAGAGAAGTGTCGAAATATCGGCACAATTACTTTGTATATAGTACCAGCAGGATATTCGGCGCTGCTCAGGAATTTCAAGCACATAATATAGTATAGTTTATGTGAAAATTCTTGTTATCATGACGTCAACTCACTGGCTAGGATAATTTGTAATAAAAAATTTAAAATTAATTTAAGTGAATTTAGTGTGAATTAAGCCACCGAATCACATAGGAAGACTGAATTTATTGGGTTTTGGTGGTGACCATTTTTAGACCCTACACAAGCTGGCCAATACCATGATGGAATCAACTGGAAGGTTGAACAGCGGGTCGAGCCCAGATTCCGTGAATTTTCAGAGTTTATGGAGAAAAATTTGATACTGAATACGCAGAAGTACCGTTTTATCATATAATTCACTTATTATAGCATTTGGAACCTTTTTGCTTTTTCTGTTCAATTTTAACGTTGATGTAACCAGTATTATATTGTATATATGTCAGGACGACGACATCATCACATCGACGTGACGTCAATATCACTATGTTTACACCATTGTTTTGTTACATCACCATAACGTCATACAACAATAGGATTTTGTGACTTTATTTACTGTTACTCACGATGACGTCATATCAGTGCGATTATGACATTATTCTGAATTCGAACATCACTCTAAACAAAATTTACAACTATTTTTCTATAATAATAAAAATATAAGATCAGAACGAGGAATACTTTTAAAGAAACTATTATATATGAATAATTTAGTGTCTATAGCAGTGTTCTAATCCTGAATTGAGACCATGCATTCAATCAGTAAGGAACACCTGCCTGTAATGAAAGCATTTAAAGTGATGTTTCACTCCAAAGGACTGAAGCAATTTTTTCATTTAATCCAAAATGTTCCACTCCCTGAGGCGATCTGGATCCAGAATAGCCTATTGTTACCCGCGGGGTCAAAGGACGTCTTCATACTAAGTTCGATCTCTAGAGGTCAAACGGTGTGGAATCTTTCAGGAATAGATAAGCGGATAAATATAATAAAGGTGTCGAAGAAATGTTGCTCTTGAATATATTTAAATTTAATAATATTCATATAAATATTTTAAATTTGTAAACAAATTTCTTAAAACAATATAAATTAATATTTTCTAGATTTAAGTTCCAAAGTTAAATTATCGTAATTTAGACAATATTTGTTACTAATATCTTAATAATTATATTGATTCGTTATAACTTATATAATTTTTTTTTCTTTATAAAATATTTATACTTATCACATTAACATAAATATTTCATTTAAATACCAACATCTGACGCAGAAAAAAAAAAGATTCGAGTTTAAAATAATAGAATTTAAGAAAAATAAATAAAAAATTAACATAAAATGTCAATTATGACTGGTTTATGAACCAGCTATCATGCGATAAATGTGATTATAAATTCACATTTTCTTATTTATTTATTTATTTATAAATAATTTGTATTATTTATTATATCTTCGCCATAGAAATAAATACAATCTAATGCATAACACGATAGAAATAACTTTATATATCATTAGTGTGCAAACAATAATACTGTATATAAAAATATTTTCTATATTTAAAACTGAAAAATTATATATATTTTACTTCCCCCCTTCTTCAAGTAAAATTTAATTAATATTGAATGTTTTTAGAAATATATATATGTATATATAGTATATATAGGGTAAAGTTGGGAGAGAGGCGCAGCTAAGTATATTCACATTCTGGAGCTAAGATGACATGGTGGTATGGTTACGGTATACAGTAACTGTTATTCATTTGTGTGAACAGCGTGGACGTTGATGTGCATTACCTAAGTAAATTAAATAATCCATATTATATTTTTACATGGTTACAAAATTTAAAACTATTTTTCTATAATAAAAATATAAGATCAGAACGAGGGATTCTTTTAAAGTATCTGTTTGTATGAATAATGTACTATCTATAGCAGTGTTCTAACCTTAAACTGAGACCATGAATTCAATCGGTAAGGAACACCTGCCTGCACTGCCTCATCTAACTACGTTGGGTGAGATAGCACTATTTTTGATTGATGTTTATTATTTTTCTTTCATTTTCATGGCCTAATATCGATTACGGTCCTAAGCTTTTCTTCTCAGTGTTATCAGTTTTAAGCCTCCTTCTTAGTGTGGTAAGGGAATCCCAAACTACCTGGCTGCTTCATTTATATTGCCATCTCTTACTGATTCTATAGCTGCTCCAGCTGCTCCTCAGTCCATATGACTCTGAATTCAACTTCCTTTATAAAATAAAGAAATCTTATTCTACATTCCGGGATGCCATCTTTAGATGGTTTTTTTTCAACATTTTAAAAACTGTTTATTTTGTTACTTATTTTCATTTTGATTAACTAATTTTTGACATTATTTTGTGAATATGGTTCCATGTAAGCTATTTTGAATAATAAAAGTTTCTGATTATGAATATTAATTATTTTATCAGTAAAACAAGATAGGTGCGCCATCTCTTCCGGTTTACTTAAGAACATTGAAGATATTATTCTTGAAAATAGATCATATAAATGCTTGTCTACTTATATTTTTTTTTAAGTAGACACAAAGTATTTCTTCTTAATAAACTGTAACCACGTACAAAACTACAAATTAACCTATATTTTTAATATTTACTTGACATTTCCTGCATGATCAGATTACCAGGAAAACATTTATTAAAAAATCGCTTCGAGGCATATAAACTCCATTGTCTTTCGAAAATTTGCGTAAAAACCAAAAATAACTGCAATATATTAGAATAATTGCATTTTTATCTACCTATATAAATAACGAGAAATAAAAACAAAAAAAAATTCTTTATAACTTGTATTATTAGAAGTGTGTACACGTCTTTTTATTGCTTTAATTTCTTTTGTACGGCAGTAAATGAAAAAAAAAACATTTTGAATGTTAATCCTAAAATTTCTATTCTTTGTCTTTCAACCATAAATTTTGAATTTGTCATTACGAGATTTCTATGCTATAAATAAATCAGTTTACGTACCTTAGTTCTTTGACTCCATCGCATTCCACATTTTCGCGCTATCAATAAACTTAAAAATCTTTATTATTAAAACAAAAAATGATGATGATAAATTTTTATATGAATATCAAAATTTTAAACTTAAAAAAAAAGGCGAACGAAAGTATCATATTCCGGAAAAATCTTAGTTGGAATTGTTCCGACATCATTCATGTGTCAGATGATTTCCTTCAATTTCAAGCAGAATAGTGTAGAATGGCAGACTTGGCAGAGTTATTAATCCATATGCAGATACAATTCGCCATTGAATAAAACAGGAAGCTGTCAATTTTCTTTCTGTTTAGAAGAAAGAATATAGAGATAAGTCCGGCATAGTAATAAAAATATTCAACGCATGATCAAAAACAGATAAATTTAGTAATCCAATACCATGTCTAAAGATCTTTCATTAAACGCTAATGATCTCTTAATAGAGATAATGAACGTTTAGCTGATGCTACAAACTCGAGATTAGTGAATGTTTTTCTCTGTCCACAAAATACTTTTTTATTCATCATCTTTTTGCTTCGACAAATTCGATTAATAAATGTAAAAATAACACAAATATTAAAGTTTATTATTTTCCTTTAAAATATAAATATTTGTTAAATTTAATTCATAAGCATCGGCTCTAGATAAATTTTACTAATTTAAAAAATAATTAAACAATCAAAATATAGCAATTAGCCAGATTATAATTATTTCCTAATGAGTATTCGAATTTTTAATAATTATTGTACTCAGATTATTTATATTATATTTTAATTATTCTAGGAAATATTCAATTACTTAAAATGGCAAGATTCTGCTTTTCACGGAAAGAATTTTCGTATATTTTTAGTCATATTACTAGTAGTAAATCGGTATATGAATCAATCGCGAAAACGGAACCGATACTTAGCTATATGAAAAAAATACTTATCACAACGAAGTACCGATACCTGTGCGCGACGCCATCTTGAAAGGGACCGATGTCTTGCGCGACACTTTCAAGATGTAAAATTACACGAATTCCTGTTATAGAAGAGCGATTTCATTATATAAATTCGTGATATAGGAGAGCACGTCATACGGGAGTTTACTGTAATTCATCTTGAAGGTGTCGTGCAAGAGTTATATTCAAACTCCTTGTCAAGAACACTTTCAAGATGATATAATTATACATCTTGATGCAAATATATTATTAGGTATATTGGCCTATTAGTGTATATATAATACTCGTATATAAATCCATAAATTGCATAAGTAACTTAAGGATTTCAGCATAAAATCATAATTCACATAATTGTAAGAATAATTCCCGACGTATTTTTGGCTTTTAAAACAAGGTGTGAAACCATAGCAAGTTTTCGTCATTACTATGATGGTCACGTGACGTTTTCTCGTTCAATTTGGCAGCGTTACATGGCTCGTTTACCAATTCTGAGATAAATTTTTCGAAATATGGGTGCGTTCCAAATCTCAACAGACTAATCAATGATGAGTAAAAAATCTCAGCAAACCGTTCCAAAACTCAACAAGCTAATCAGTGTTGAGCTCATCAGACGCTCAACACAGTCATTGCTGTCTAAAAGTGGTGAGTGTGTTGACACCGGTTTACACCGTTTATCCAACGTGGTGGAAAAAGTAGTTCATATTAGATGATAATATTTTAAAAGTTAGAGAGTTTAACAAATCATTATCATGGTCGTTATTTATTGGCAAATAAATTTTAGTACTTTCTAATGACGCTAATGAAGTTATAACATTCATTATTGTCTTCATCACAACCAATGTTAGCCGCTGTCTTATCTCCATACTCAGCGAGTCATTCCACAAACAAACTGATGTTGAGTTATTTCTGACGTCAAAAGAGACTAATCACTGATGACTTGCTGTTGAGGTTTGGAAGGCACCCAATTGACAAGCGTATCCATCCATCGCACATAGCGGCGTTACAATTAGTTTGGAACGTACCATATCTTTTAATCGGTGCCGCTTTCGTCCATGATTCTATTATAATTTTTGACCAGTTTGATCTTTTAATCGGTGCCGCTTTCGTCCATGATTCAATATTATAATTTTTGACCAGTTTGATGAGATCTATCGAATGATATCACACAATTCCGTGAAAAGCAGAATCCACCCCTTAAAATTGTCATATTATTATTATTAGACGAGATATTATATTAAAAAATTTGCATTATTTTTAGAAACATTAGATTTTATATGATGATGCAGTAAACTCCCGTATAACGCGCTCCCCTATAACGAGACGAAAAATTGCGATTTGTATTCATACAACGCTATAAACCAGCTATTCTCAACCTGCGGCCCGGCAAGCTTTTACATGCGGCCCAGATCGCACAATCATGAATTTAATGAAAACACAAAATTCTTCTCTCACATGCAAAAAAATAAAAAAAAATTCTGATATTAAAATTTTTTGTTTTAAATCTGGAAAAATTAGAATTTTCCTAATTTGCTAGATCTTTCCTGATTCACTCAAATTTTTTTCCATGTGATACCAACCGATGATGTGCCGACTGCTCACAGAGGATGTTGTGGCCCGCTTAATGTAGCAAACAAATGTATGTGGCCCGGGGGAAAAAAAAAAGGTTGCGAACCGCTGCTATAAACAGTCCCGTATAACGCGTAGGTTAAATTTTTTTTAAACGTTACTTATCTGTTACTTATATATCCGTTGATTATAGGCCTAATAAAAACCAAACGATGTTTATTTCGTTTCTATGACAACATTTTCGTCGGATTATACGAATTCGCATTTTCGAAGTCCGTGTTATACAGGATCTACTTGTCGGTATTTTTTATTTTTTTTGTTTTTTTCCTATATTAAAAAAAACCTTTTTTAAAACAAGTTAATTAACACTCTGCACACAATAAATTCATATTCGAAACTAACGCACATCTCGGGTGCGTTCCAAACCTCAATAGTAAGTCATCAGTGATTAATCTCTTTTGACGTCAGAAATAAACTCAACATCAGCTTGTTTCTGTTTAACGTCGTTGTTTCTGTTTGACGATGATAATGATTTGTTACGCTCTCAAACTTTTAAAATCTTATCATCTAGCAAGAACGACTTTTTCTGCGACGTTAGAAAACGGTATAAACCGATGTCAACACACTACACCTCTAGATTGCGATGACTTTTTTGCATCGGTTTACACCGTTATCTAACGTCACAGAAAAAGTAGTTCCTGCTAGATGATAAGATTTTAAAAGTTAGATAATCATTATCATCGTCAAACAGAAACAAGCTGATGTTGAGTTATTTCGTGCTAGATGATAAAATTTTAAAAGTTAGAGAGTGTAACAAATCATTATTATCGTCAAACAGAAACAACGACGTTAAACAGAAACAGAAACAAGCTGATGTTGAGTTATTTCTGATGTCAAAAAGAGACTAATCATTGATGACTTGCTGCTGAGGTTTGGAACGCACCCCTCATTAGCAATATGCGATCAGTGCTGGAACTCTGAGACAAATCTAAATTTGCATAAATCGTCTGATGAGCGTCTCTGGTATTACGCGATTTCTTATAACGCTGAACTCCCCCTATCCCCTACCCCCCGCGTTGTATGGGAGTCCACTGTATTCGTTAATTATTGTGGTATATAAAAATTAATGATTTTTCTGCACTTTTTTTGCGCTTGTTAAAGTCTGCCAATACAAAATCTGAAAATCTTCTTAAGCTGCCGAGAATCTAAGCATTTTTTTCAATTGTCACTAAATTCAGATTTTGTAGATTGAGCAAAAACTGAGAAAAAGAAAATCCGAGATCTTTAAGCAATTTACTAGCCTTGTAAATAATTTTACCAACGCGTCGCTTAGAAACAAAAAATATAATCATTTGTGTCCAGACACTCGGATTTTCTACAGAAACAATATTTCCATGCTATGGTGTCAATTGATAAAAATTTTTTTTTTTTTAGTTCTTCGTCACTTCATATTACTTTCAACGATAAAAGTTTCGTTTGCAGATATTTAAAAACTAATATTAAATTTTAAAATATATCTTTTGTTTAATTTCAATTTTCTTTTGTAATTTAATTTTAAAATGAGCTTAGTTTTAAACTGTGTTTTGAGATCTTCGTTATCTGATATTTCTTCAGATATCGTAACTTCTAATTTAAAAAATTTTCAACAGATTATGTTGTTTAACGAATGATTATTTGTCAGAAAGTTTTTTCCATTAAATATTTGCATAAAAAAATTAAACTAGTGAAAATACATCGTTAAGCATGTGTTATCTTAATAGAAAATCCTAATATCTACTGAAAAAATAAACGATTAAAAGACAACGATTGTTCTTCC
The DNA here is from genome assembly GCA_000484575.1 of Olivierus martensii. Lineage (NCBI taxonomy): Eukaryota > Metazoa > Arthropoda > Arachnida > Scorpiones > Buthidae > Olivierus > Olivierus martensii. The sequence goes on from AYEL01082649.1 coordinate 56,944, forward strand.
TTCTGTATTTTTAAAAAAGATCATTTTTGTTTTTGCTTTAATTAAGTTAACAAAAGGTATTCTATTTTATTTAAATTTTAACATGTTGTTTTTCTTGTTTGTTTTTCTTCTTGGTGTTTATCAGAAAGACTGGTTTAAATCGGATAAATTAGAGAAACATGTATTAGTATTGCGAATGTAATTAGTACCTCGTTTAATTCGAATTTATTCGAGTCGTATCATAATATGATAATCAGTGAATTGATGCAACACAAATTATAACAGACGTAATTATGCTTTGCCTATGGGATTTATTACTTTTAGAATGAGTTAATCTTCGACTAAAAATAAAGAATATTGCAACTAATCATTAATTTTAATGAGAATTCTATTAGAATGTTTGTTTAACTTCCGTGTAATTTTCCGAAGAATTCATAAAGCATGTAGTAGTTAAAAATGAATTCAAAAAAGATCAAAAGTTAATTTATTTCCAGTTTGATTATCTCGATTGTTGATTATCTATTAAGAAAATATAGATATTATATTCAAATATAAGCCGATATCAATATTTCTGTTTCTCAATGAAGCCAAACTATAACTTGACGACGGCATCAGAAGTCAGTATCGAGTTTATGAGAGAACCGAAATTCATTTATATCACTACGCCGATGATATAGTCCACTAAATTATTCGCGACGTTAGAGTAAATTGTTCTAACATAATGACAATTTTGGCAAATAAGCTATAAACTTCGAATAAAATAACGCTATTAATAGGATTTTAACATGCAGTTAATTATCTGCGTGTCTATAATATCATATATACGATGATCAGATGCGCAATGATGTTCTGTTCTGCGCATTCCAATCGATTTTAACTGTTATAAAATGGCGGAGAATTGTTTGTAATTTTAAATCGTTCTGGAAAGGTTGCATGATTAGCCAACAAGCGAAGTAAATTGCATTGAAATGTTTGTTTGAAATTGAAAACCCAGAAACACGATTACATAAAAATAAACACTGTTCTTATTGACATTGTTACCTTTTTCATAGAAATCGACTATTCCGCGCGCATTAATACCGTCATAAAAATCGGTAATATGCGCTCCCATAGACTCAATACTGACTTCCGATGCTGTCGTCGTATAATAAGATTATATTTATACAGTTATTAATTCAGTTTATTAATAAAACAGCTTCTAAACTTCTTTATATTTAGAAATGACAAGATTAAACTATTTGGAAAAACTTAGTAAAGCTGCGGAAACGATTTATTTACATTTATTGTAATTGCAAAATTTATTTAAAGTCGATATTATGATGCTTTCCTACATTAAGCAGAAGTGAGCGATTCAAAATTTTTATGTAATACTCTGAACATAAGTTTTTAAATTAGAAAGGTTATAAAATCTATTATACCTTGGCAATAATAGTATCATTTAAGAATTTATCAAAACTTGCTCAGAGAACATTAAACTTCGCATAACCGATAAAACTTTTAAATTGATTTCTTCGTGAAAACTATATTTTCTCTATATGATATGAATAATGCAGTTGAAGGAACGAAAAAGTTCTTGGTAGGATTCTACTTTGATTGCCTCGCGTTTTCGCGGCGCCGCGCCGCGCGCAATATTAAATGATATTATTATATGATAATATAATGAAATAGATGTTAATATCATTTATATGCATATTAACATCTGCTTTATCGAACATGAAAAAAGTGACAGGCATTAAGAGGCGCTATAATGCAACTTAATCATATACGCGTCGCACTAACATCAGACGCGAAAACTCGAAACAGTCAAGTAGAATCCTACAAAGTTCTTAAATAGATACTATACATTTTTTGAATATGCGTTTAAATTTCTTATAAAAAATAATATGGAGCACAAAATATAATTTTAATGGATAAATTCTTTTATAAATTTAAACATCATAACATCATCTATTCCTAGTTCAATAATACTTTTCAGAAAGAATTAATGATAAAGATTAAAACAAAAAAAAATTATTGATGTGTTACCTTTTCTATAAAGAACTTAAATTGTAAGAGTAATGAAACAATGCAAGAAACAATGTTTTAATATATATATTTAGTCAATTGTAAATTCGTTTCTATAACCAGACAATGTACTCATGATGTATTCATTGTACTTTTGTAAAAAATACAATGACTAGGCAGATGTTACATCTCTGACCATATGTTGTTTACAAGAAGTCTTTTTCATTACTATATTCAAAAACTGAAAAAAAAGAGGAACAGGAATTTGCACGCAATTTTATGAGGAAAGAAAAATTATATTCTAAGGTCTAAAACCCAAGGACAATTATCAATGTTTTTAAAATTATTATATAATGGATAGAACAGAATATTAAAAATAAAAATTTTAAGATAATAATTTTTAAAAATTTGAACAATTTAAATTTAAGATATTCTTTAAGAATTAAAATCTGTTTTATTTATGACAGTTATAAATTTTCAATATATTGCCTCATTACATTTTATTAATCTAGATAACAATGGGATTATAAGAGAATAAACGAATTCATTCTGAAAGATTTATATTTGTCTAGTATTAAGTGTTTCTGAATAATTGAATAATAATTGAAACAAATGGATAAAGTTAACTTGATTATCATAAATTAAAAGTTAAAATATTTATGATAAAGAATGCTTAATAAAATAGCATTACTTATTTGAGAATTAATAAATATTAAAAAAAAACTTTAGGATGAGATTTGTAAAATTTCTAAGATATATACAGTATTTGTATTTATAACTATTACAAAATTTTCAAACTATAAATTCAATCAAACTTTTACATCAATACAACTGTATTGATGTAAAAGACAAAGATAAGGAAATAAATAAAATATTATATAATAATTAGAAAAATATAATTTTCTGCTTTATTTTTATTTTTATACTTATTTTGAAAATTATGTCTAAAGTTTGCTGATAAAATGAAAATTTTTTATGATATTTGATTTTGATACTCAAATTTTATTTATGCTATAAATCTATTTTAAAATTCATTTCTTAAATTATCACAAATATTACTTTTTTATATATAAATCAACATACATATATATACTTTATTTTTTCAATATAGCCAACACAGAAACTGTTTAAAAAATAAAAATTTAATAATTTGAAATTACAAAAATAAATTTTAATTATTAATAATTTTTTAAGATATTGTTTGACATACATATCACAGAATGTATGATATATATAAAAACTCACTATAAGGAGTTTTGATTAAATATAAAGTTTGCATTAATTACATTTTTTATATTTCGGAATTCTCAGGAAATACGATATCCCGTTCTCGATTCCCAAAGGTTCCAAAATGTCGGGAATTTGGAAACACTAGTTTGCACCTTCCTCTTATCAACAATTGGTGTTACTGCTATTGGGTCTTTGTGTGTCTTGACAAACCCAAACAGCCTTGGGCAAACCGGTGTTGTTACTCTCTCGATTTTCCAGATTTCCGGGAACTTCTTATTATTTACTATTTTGTAGATATTTTACCTGAAGATCCAACATTAAAAATAGTGGCGAAAGTGAACAAAATACTAAATAATTTCTCGGAAATCTGGAAAATTGAGAGTAATAGCACCGGTTTGCCCAAGGCTGTTTGGGTTTGTCAAGATGCACAAAGACCAAACAGCAGTAAGACCAATTGTTGATAAGAGGACGGTGTCAACTTACTACCTTGAAAAAGTATTGGCAAAGTGGTGCATAAACCTGCTGGAGGACACAGAGCTAACATCCAGTACTACAACAAAGATATTTGAAAGAGTTACCAGTATAGAATATAACGAAAATGACACCTTTGTAAAGTATGATTTCGAAAGTTTATATCCATCTCTATACCTAGAGCCTACATGCTTACTTTTTTATAGATTCCTTTTGGAAAATGTACCAGAACCCAATCTCTGTGCCCACTACTTAGAGAAATAGCGCACACAATTTGTTATAGCACTTATTATATGTTTAAAGACAGTATATACCAGCAAACAAGGGGTGTGCCGATAGGTAGCCCAATCGCAGGAGTGTTAGCTGAGTTAATGGTGAGAAGCATAGAATCAGAGAAAATGAGTATGTTCCAACCGGATTTAAAATTTTATGTACGATATGTTGACGACATACTGACAGATGGTCAAGTAACGAGAATATACAGAGGCTGGCAAATGAATTCAGCGTAGAGGCATATGGCCTTACACTAAAATTGGAACAAGAGAATGAGAATGTGGTTAATTACCTGGATATAAAAACTGTAGCAGAGCAAGGGAATATTGTAACGTCAGTCTACAGAAAACCAACTTATAAACCAAAAATAATTCCCAATTGCTCGGATGACCTTGTTGCATATAAAAAAGCCGCGTTCAGGTCCTTGTTTCGAAGCGCCATATTCATAAAATAACATGAGGTGTTCAGATCCCTATAGTGAGTCATATATTGGACGAAATGGAAACAAAATTCGGTGGACATACACGGTGGAACATGCAATTTCGATTTTGAAAGAAAACAAATTTAGTAACAAAAGTTGCCAACAGGGAAATTATGGTGCTGCAGAAGTGTAGAATGTGTGATTAATGAATGTGTAATTGCCAAATGAGATAGCACACATTAAGTTTCTGAACAATACATTTGGCAATGTTTACTGTTAATTACACGAGGTTCAATATGACCACCATTCACATGTTCCAAGAATTGCATGCGGTGCACATCTTCCACAGTAGTGTGCAACATATTCGGTGCAGAAGATGTCCTGCACTGCATGCAGTTCTTGGAACATCTGAATGATAATCATACTGAACCTCATGTGTAATTAACATTAAATGTTGGCATGTATTGTTCAGAAACTTGATATGAGCCATCTCATTTGGTGATTACACATTTCTTAATCACACATTCTACACTTCTGCAGTGTCACAATCGCCCTATTGGCAATTTTTGGTACTAAATTTGTTTTTTTGTTTTTTTTTTCAAAATCAAAACCACACATTCCACTATGTATGGCCACTGAATTTTGAAACATTTCATCCAATACATGACTCGCTATAGGGCTTTGAATACTTTGTAATTTTATAGCCATCTGGTATATCAGAACATATGTTATACAGTAGTGTGCCACAATAATGAAATACTAAAAATAGTTACATTAAAGAATAAACACATAAGTCAAATGGTAAAGCAGTTGCTTACCATCTTGGAAGATCCAGATTCAATTCAGTCCCACACCTCCAGTTTTACTAGAGGGGTCTGGGTTTTGGCCCGGCTTGTTACCTAAAAATAATCCTACATAAGTATGGATCTATGCAAGTTGGAAATTGCCTATGTTCACAATAACCTTTATTTGAGAAAGAAACAGCGGCAAAAAACTTTTGGATCAGTTATAATAAAATTCAACACTAACAAATTTGGCAATACAGATCTTCCAGAAAGATATTTTCTTCCAAAATAAAACATTATAATTTGTTCTAACTTTTTGCTATAATTTTTAAATACTCAAATTTCTAACTGCATCATCTTTATATATATAATTATATAGAAGTCAAATACAAAATTGCATAAAATTTTTTATAATATTTACAGCTTGACATGATTGAACTCAAAATATTTATATTAGCCATTTTCATTGTTGAAAATTCATTGAATTAAGGCTGAAGAGAGAATTTTAAATTATTTTCAACTTTTCAAAATGTTAAGAAAATAAAATTAAAATTAAAAAAAATTAAATTACAGGCAGTTCTTACTTTTACAAACTAACTTGTTCTTGGGGCAAGTTTGTTAAGTAAGAATTCTTAAACCAAGAACCAATTTTCCATAGACTTAATGTTAAAACTATAAGTTCCATTCTCAGCAATGCAATTTTACCATATTAAAATTAAATAAAGGTAACATAATCAACAGTACAGTGGTGCCTTGCAATTTGACACTAATCCGTTGCCGAAGTAATGTCGAATTGAGAAACTGTCAAATTGCGGGACAATATTTCCCATATAAGACTATGTAAATTAGATTAATTTGTTATCAGTCCCCATCCCACACCCCTAACGGGTGAGGTGAGAGAGAGATATAATAAAGTAAATAATATAGTGATATAGTGTATGTGTTTTATTATTGTATAACACACTAAATTACAAAATACACTATTTTATACACAGCAAACAATTTATTAGCCCTTGGATATTGGAATGAAGTCTTCCAGCAGACACCCTGCAAAGTCACGGATTTTAACGAATGTTTTTTTAAAGCTTAAACTTTAAATACTAAACCAACCTCAAGGGAACTTTAACCAAATAATCCTTTTTAATTTTCTTCAGATAATTTAGTTAAATTCTAATTTAATTATTAATTAATAGATGGCGCCACTCATTTGATTTAATAAATTAATAATAATTCTAATTACAAGATGGTGCTAAAATTAGTTTAAATTTCAAAATCATTAAAAAAATCCGTTATAAATCAAAGGATTAATTAAGGCAGATTAATCAGGATTATCTAACGAATGTCAATACTATTAATTATAAACTAATCCTAACGGTCTAACGATTCTGCAATCCAGAGTTCGGCCTGAACTCAGGTCTTCAACTAAACTCTAACTTAAATATAATTAAATTCACAAACAATCTAACAACACTTAACGACTAACGGATGAAAACAAAAACCGGAAATTGAAACTTCCAACTACAAGTACCGATTAAGTGTTAGATTGAAAACAACAAATGATGTTAGAAACTTATACTAATACTGTAATTGGAATAAATTCTCAAAACAAGTTAGATAATAAAAAATATAAATTTATTAGACTCGATAGAAGAAGTGGAATAGGAATCTGACAACGAATTAATCTATGTTCCATAGTGTTATATAGGGAATAGTGTCCCATAATTCAACAGTTTCTCAGTTCGACAATAATTTGGCAATGGATTAGTGTTGAATTGCGAGGCACCACTATTTATATTTAATCTTAAACAATAATATGTTCTTTTTAATAAAAACTGTCTAACTGACAAAAACTAAAAAATTTTAAATTGTATTTTTATAGATTTTTTTTTATTTAGTTTATAATAATTTAAAACTTACCATAAGTGCATTATCCACAACACTAGCATGCTTTTAATAAGAACTTTATGATTTATTTAACTTATATAGATTATAAACATTCAGAATAATGCTTTTGTCTTGATTAAGTCATCCTCAGTCCTATTTTGAACACAATTTAAAAAAATTTTTTTTCATCATAAAAATCACAAAGTTTCTACCAAAATAGTGCTTGTGATGTGGATAATAACCAATAACCAAAACTGATGTGGATAATTTTATTTAGTTATTGTTTGTTTATTTGTGAAGAGAAAAAAACACTTTAAAAGAAGAAGAAATAACAGTTTTAATATATGGTATATTCATATTTTCTTTTTTAATTGATAGATTGAAACAATTAAAATGCAATAGAATAATGACAAAAAATAATTTTCAAATTTTTAATCAAACATTATTAATTATAATTATATACACAAAAACTTAAAATGAAACAGCCAACCTTGACTAGTATCACTGCCTGTTGGCCAATGACCAGTACTTCCACTTCCTGGAGCAGGTGATGTTTGATGAGGTGGTGCTACACGTATATCTGTGGCACTTGGTCTGCGTTCTGGATCCTGAAGTTGATCTTGCATTGTAAGTGCATTAATTTCATTCATCAGTTGCATACGTCTTCTTAAAAATTCACTATATGATATACGACCCTGTTCATCAGCTCCTAACTGTTCCATAATCTCTTCAACACAATGTTCCAAATTCAACTGACGACAAACTGCTAATAAATCCTGGCTATAAATAAAAAATTGGCATTACTATATATATATATATATATTTTTTACTTACGAAGCAATTTTATCAGCACAAGTGAGCAGACCAAATATTAATGTACTGTCTGTTAAAAATATTTTATTGAGTAACGTTTTCGGTGTTAAATCGCCATCATCAGCTCATACATTAATACAAACTACCATTTATGTTCTCGAACATTGAACGCTGTTTTAACAGACAGTACATTAATATTTGGTCTGCTCACTCGTGCTGATAAAATTGCTTCGTAAGTTTAAAACCTATTAGAGCAGTAAATAGAGATCCTGTTAATATATTTTTTAAATATATTGCTAAATTAAATGTAAAAATAAGCAAAAACAGTAAAAAACCTCTAATGATATTGAAAAATTTTATAATAGTAAAAGTTTGCCTTAGTTTATTTTCTATTTATGATATGCAACAGCTCTCTTATTAATATTACTACATATGATATAATGGATTATTAATTATAAAAAATAAAACTGAAAATTTCTTGCTACATATGGGCCTATTTAATGTGAATTACATTATTAAAAATTAATAAGTTATACTAGTTGATACTCTTAGTTATATTTTTAAGCATTCTTTATTAAAATATTTAAATAAACAATAGCAAAGTGGCTATTGCATAAATAATGATAATTATTTAGGTATTGTAATGTAGTGTGTCTGAAATAAATCGTCACAAGCCTGTTATTATTTACAAAACAATAACTTTATTAAAAGACAAAAAATAAAATAAAACACTAAAGGTACATCTTGAAGCAGTCTTCTTTGCTATAACTTGGAGTGTCACTCCACCGAGCCTCTTTCTCTACACGACGAAAGCAGACTGTCGGGTCCTTTGTTAACCTGCACCTCATCAAACAGTTTGAAAACAGACTGTCAGATCTTTTGATGTTATAGCTTAATAACGGCACCAATAGTTCAAATTGACATTATAGTAGAGAAAAAGTGAAGTTTAAAACTTTATAGAAATACTTAATGTATAAATTATATTTCAACAGTACTGATCATTAAACAAATGAAAAATATCTGATTTACAGAGTTAGATTAGATAGTCAGATTACAACCAAAATCTTGCTAGCTCTTGAAAACTTCATAAACAATTAAATACAAAATTCTATATCTTTCTAACCATATACAAAAGTTCATTTTATAGATTCAAACCTTGATCAAAAGACTATTCTTCATTTCAGAGAGAAACTGTTAGATTTCACAAGAATGTTTGGAACAATAAATACAGAATTAATAGATAATCATCATTTTCCAAAAATTGAATAGGACCATGCTATAACTGAAAATTATGAAAATCCCTGAAAAGTTTATAATACTAAAATTGTAGCATCAGTTAATAATTAATGATGCTTGATATATTGTGTATTAGTAATGCATAAAAATAACTCATTTCACACATCATGAATATAAATTCAAATTAATATCCTTTGTTATTATATATTATTGTAGTATAAGCTTTTTATTTGTTAATATAAAATGACATGGTTACTCATAAGTTCTCTGAAATCTCTAGTCTTTTCCATTTTTTAGAAAGTGTGGATAAAAATAAAAATATTTTTGTAATCAGATATGAACTGTTAAATAATATTTTTGTTCCTGTTTAAAGTTTTAAGTGGTTATAATTGGTGATTTGATTACTGTTTTTCATTCTCATACTTAATATAAATTGCTGAAATATAATCCAAATACTAATATGAAAAAAGCAATTTACATATAATCCTAGTTTTTGATAAGTTTAATTTAATTGTCAGCAGAATTTTGACCCATTTCTTTGAATTTTTTAACTTGATAATATTACAAAATAAAATAAGATTTGGTCAAATTCTATTTTAGATTTTATCTAACAATTTTTTTTTAATTCTAAAGAGTAATAAAATAAAATCATTTCAAACTTATCAGATTGTTAATAGCTAAAAATGCAAATACAGAAATGCTTTTAGGCCCTCTTCTGCTATATAAAGAAGAGTGAATATTAGTAGTAAAGAGAATGGAGTGTCTCATGCAAAATCCTAATTGTAATATAGACTCCTATATGACATGACAGGGAAAATACATAGTAAAAGCAATAAAGATTAAACATTTAAAATAACAAAATATAGTATATTTAAAGCAATAAGTATAATATGATTTATTAAATTACCATCAAGCAAGTTTTATAACATTAATGTTATTATAAGTTTGATAAATTTAAATTATTTTACTCTGCAATATACAATAAAGAACTGCTAGAAATGATTGCTTTATATATTAAATTTTTAATAAGATATATGACTTTTTATATCAAAATATTAAAAATGTTTTGAAAGATGTTATTCTCTTGAATAAAAGTAATGAAAATTTAAAATCACAAAGATACATATATAAACTCATATCATTTATTTTTATGATTTTAAATTATAATTCAAATGGATCATATTGCTAAGAGTATTAGGCATGCTTATATTATGTTTGAAATGTTGATATAGGTACATCAATTATTGATTTTTAAAAATAAGATTTATATATTAAATATAAAAACAGTAAAAAAATACTGTTTCAAAAATGTTGAAATTTCTTTTACAATGAACATTTATTATTTCAAATCAGGAAATTATATCTTGGATATGTTTGTGTGTAAATAAATTCTACACTTAAGCAATCATAAGATATAAAGAGTGCTGTACTGTTAACACCCACACTGAACAGTATTTATTACAGTATCTTCTTATCTTCCTGGATTCTAAGCATTCTATTAAGTAGTAGTAATAGTAGTAGTTTCCTTTCAAAAAAATATCTATATATAGATATCACTCTATATTTATCAGAGAAAAAAATTAAATATCAATGAAAAATCAAAGTGGTATATCAGAAATAAAGTATTATTCAGATTAACTGAATGAACATAAAATTAAAACTGAATGTCTGTTACATGATATTATTGTGCCTTCAATAAATTTTATCAAAAGAATTAGGCTCATTCATGTTAAAGACTTTGATTCACAAGTTTACAAATAAAACTATTGTAATTTCCAAAGATTGATAGCAAGGTTACTAAAATATACAAAAAAATAAGATAAATTTAACGAGAATTTTAAGATAACATAAAATAGAAGTATTAATCAAATAATCCTAAACCATTGTTGTCTTAAACAAACCTAATTTTACCCCTAGTGAATTATTTTTGAACTAAACTGCTAATTTAATAATTATTTATTTTGATTTGGACTAAGATGGAACCATCTCTATAAAAAATTAATCTAAATTAAAATAATGTTATGATGCCACCAATAGATGGTAGCACCATAGCATAATCAATAAATAATTATTAAAATAGCAGTTTAGTTCTAAAATAATTCACTAGGATAAATTAGGTTTGTTTAAGATTATTTGTTTAAAACATCCTAGTTAAATTGAATTATGATATATTATTATTATTTATCTAAAATATCTATACATTACCAATTAGAATAATTATAGCAAAAGCATTCAAATAAAATCAAACGGTCAGCATAGATATTGATAAAATATAATTAAAAAAATTAAAAGATGTTTGTAAAGTTAAATATCTGTATACTTAAAATGATTAAAAATTTATTATTTAAAGTTAGGTTTTTGTTAATTTTACATAAAATTTTTTTATAATAAAACTTAAGTTAATAAATACTTATTTTCTGTTGTTGTTAAAGTAAAAATATTAATAAATACTGTATAAACATGTATCCTGCATAAATAAAATAATGGAATTAGCTGATTACTAAGTACAGTGGGTCCTTGTTTAATGTCACCTCATTTAGCATTGTTTCACTATTATTGTTACCACCAAAAACTAATTAAAAAAAAATCAATGAGTTTAAGACAGCCCTGTTTTCTTACAGTTTTTCATAATAAAAAATGAGATAGAAACTTTAATTATAGAAAACAAGATAACCATATTATATATCAGCACTAACTCAAGTATATAGTATTGTCTATGAACAATATATTAATTAAACTGTTAGTAGTCCTCAACTTATGACTATCTTGTACTTACAAAAATGATGTCATTGATAGATTCTGCTATATGTTAATGCAATTGAATTGGATTTGATTCCCTGATCTGATATATGGAAAGCATCTTTATAGTTTTATGTTCTTTATGTTTATTAAGATAATATATAGTGTCTTGGTAAACATTAGTAGTAAAAACTTTAGAAATTTTGGGTATTTCTGATTTATAATGGTGGGGTTCGAAATTTTTGGAACCAAATTTTGTTTTAAGTTAAAGACTACTTGTATACAAAACACAGGACATTTGACTGAACTGACTGGGTGGAAACGCTCTGCTTTCCATTCACAGGACTAGCGATCGAATTAGGAACTTGCCCTTTTGAAAATTTATATGCTGGGTCAATGGAGTTTTTAGTTTCAGTTATCATCATGATTTTCAGAAACCTTACTCAACATTAAATAAGGAACTAGTATAAACAAGGAATATTATAAATCCAAACACAAGCTGCCATATTTGTGATGGAATCAGCAGGACTGTAAAGAATGCGGATTGACAGACCAGATCTGACACCTCAAAAAATTTTTCTGAGGTATGGGATCTAAAGTCTATTCAAAGTCCTCTGGATGGAAAGCTAAAGCATTTACATTTCAGTCTGGCTAACATTAAAATCAATTGAATAACACTGATTTTAAAAAGATATGAAAATCTTTTTAAAATTAGATACAACTATAACAAAAAATAAAATTTTGGTTATCTTTATTTAAACTGAATGCTAAAGTTAAGTTTACTTGAAATTTTAATTAATAAAGTATGATGATGCAAAAAATGACTATCCTGATAATGTCAGATTCACTGCAGAAATTTTTCACTATTTTGATAAGCTAAAAATATTAAGTGTGTATATTTAGTGAAGATCATTTCCAATTTTTTCTGAAATATATAATTAGAGATCTTGTACAAATGCTTTAATAAAATTCTTGTGATATGTGATTTTATTGCAGACATTTTAGAAATTGAAACAAAACAGTAACTGAAAAATCTTTTAGGCAAAGAGACTACCATTATTACAAATCACTAATGGCAGATATCATAAATATCAATTTCTGACACAAATAATTAGTGTCATATATCAAGGACATTTTGTATTCATTAATAAATGTAAACTTAGCATTTCAAAGTTCCTTTACAAATTGCAAAGCTTTAGAAACAAGTATTTTATTTCTGATATCAAAACTATTTCTAAATCAAATCTTTAATTTCTGAATTATTTTTGTTTTCATTGGATGATTATTATTAAATTCGAACATGACTTCTTTACATATAGAATTTTAAATTTTTTGAATTTGGATCAATGAATTAAGACATCTATTTTGTGTTATCTATATAATTCATCCTGGAATATTTTATGAGTTAATTATACAAAATTTAATTTTACCTTTGATAGTCCCATATTAAGACTCATTCGATATTACATTTTGTTATGCCAATCAGGGCCGCCGAGAGGGGTGACATCCGAGACTTTTGTCACGGGCCCGAAATCGAAAAGTACCAGATAGTGTTACATAATGTGTCCAGTAGTTTACAGACTGCTGCCAAAGTGCACTGTCTACCATCAAAGTTGTGCCAAAATAAATTATTTTATATATAACAGCATATTGATAAATGAAGATTTTGTGATTGTAAAGTGTGCAACTGTACACACTATACAGTTGCACACTTACATATATATATAGGACCGCCAAGAGAGGGTGACATCTGAGACTTTTGTCATGGGCCTGGCATCGAAAAGGGCCCGATAATGTTATATAATGTGTCCAGTAGTTTGCAGACTGCCATGAGCTAAAAATAAAAGTAAGAAATTTCTGACTCTTTTGAATATTTATTTATTAAATTATTACAAGACATCATCTCTGAAAGACAAAATCTATCACACAAAAAAATTTATAACACCATGTTTAAGGATGTTATACCAGAACTAGTTTTATTAAACACCATTTATAAATTTCAACTTCATGGTATTTTCCCAAAATATGTACTTCAGAATTTTTTGCACAGTACCAGTAACGGTTGCTGAAGGTGAAAGAGCGTTTAGTAAACTTTCAGCAATAAAGAGCTTCAGTAAATCATCAATGCTTAAAGATTAAACAGCCTAGTTTTGCTATCAATAAAACATGACCTGGCAATGAAAATTGATTATTACGAGGTGATTAAAGATTTCGCTAACCATAAAATGAGGAAGTGGATAAGGCAGATGGAGATGAGGCAATAAAAATTTAAAAATTCTCTTTTTATTTAGTTTGTTTTTTTTTTATGCCTCTTTCCAATCAGGGAGATTACTAAGGGGCAGGCCCAGTTCCAACCACAGGCTGCACCTATACCCATGGAGGGAGGCCGGATGGTGAAGGACGGGAATTGCCTGGCCAAGTCCAGAACCTCGAAAAAATTTTTCAGGAAATGCTGGATTCAGCATTTCCTGAAAAATTTTCAATTCTATTTTATAATGATTGCAGATCCTCTTGTGTGGCATGCCAATGCGTTACTACTCAGCCATCCAGCAGCCGTATTTTGTATGGTATGTAATGTATCGAATTTTGAATTTATTGTACACTTTTTTTAAATAAATGTTTAATGTTTATCATGACATTTTATTAAGCCAAAGTGATGAACTTTTTTAAGTGGAGACCAGACCACAGACTTGTCACAGGCCCGAAAATTTCTCTTGGCAGCCCTGATGCCAATTCCTATATTGAATTATAATTGACATTTGGTTTCAATTAATTTATATATTTATCCTGCTAGATGCTATTAATTATAATATTTGTATTTTATAATGATTGCAAGTGCTCTTTAACAAGAATACTATATATTAGAAAAAAAATCAATCACAAGCACTAATGCAATTTTTAATAACAATTTCACTATAACATTTTTGGTTGGTATCTCACTATCTTCAATACCTTACATAAAAATAGGCTTACAATATAGCAAGAACAATTTCAAATATAGTAGATTCTTATCTAGTCTTGTTTTAACTAGTCACATTTTCATTGAGTATGAATAGAAATAAAAATAAAAAGAATAAGTCATTAAGAAAAACGAAAATGCTTGAAATTATGATAAGATATATTGAATATCAAGATAATTCAATTGCTATTTAAATAAGTTCTATCAAAAATTGGCATGATTTCGTGACTTTGCTTCAAAAAATGAATTTAAATCATAATGACAAATGAAGATTACCGATTTTTTTATCCAAATAAATGTTATTTTGATAAAATTTATGGGTTTTAAATTAAATAAAAACATATTTATTTATTTACAAGCTGTAAATGGTATTTTGCATTTGTTTTTGGATTAACTTTATATGTTGTAAATGGTATTTTGCATTTGTTTTTGGATTAAATTTATATGCTGGGTCAATGGAGTTTTTAACTGGGTGCCACTTGTTAAACTGACCTGAGATCCATATCCACCTAAGATCTATAGGGCCAATTAACATATTACTGTATAACAATTCTAAGAACATATAACTACATTCAAACATTTTAAAATTATTAATTTAAAAAAAGCACAATAAATAATTATTGTAATTTCAAACTGAAACAAAAAAGCAGTTTTAGCAGTAAAGGTTCTCACCAAAAATTTATTAATAACTGACCTGAGATCCAATTCTATAGGGCCAATTAACATATTACTGTATAACAATTCTAAGAACATATAACTACATTCAAACATTTTAAAATTATTAATTTAAAAAAAGCACAATAAATAATTATTGTAATTTCAAACTGAAACAAAAAAGCAGTTTTAGCAGTAAAGGTTCTCACCAAAAATGAACCAAAAATCAAAAATTTATTAAAAGCAAAAACGTTTTTGATATCATAGATACCATCTTCGGTTGCAAACAATAAAGAACAGAAGAATTACAATTCATTTTAAATGTAAACGGAACACAAAAGTGAACTTCAGTTTGAGATTTATACATGTTAAGCAGTTTGTTTATCATATTTTGAACTTATTATTGTAATTTGTTTTGTTTTTAAATAAATAATTCTTTAAGCTGGCACTATAGTTCATATTCATGTAAATCTTAGTGAGATAACCTTGTTAATTTAAGCACATGGTTTGAAGTTATTTTAAAGAATGTTTGAATATAGTTATGTTCTCAGAACTGTGTTATATTTGAAGGTTGTTCTTGCTGCGTCAAAAGGTATTTTTATGTATGGTATTGAAAATGATTGGATACTGACCAAAAACATTATAGTAGAACTGTTATTGAAAATTGCTTTAGTATTGTAAATGGATTTTTCTAATGTCAAGTTTAAGCAATTGAATGGTTCATTTTGTTAGTGTTACAAGGAGACTGTTTTTAGAAAAGACTATGAGGAAAACAGATGAAATTATGTTACTTTTTTATAAAAAAGATATTGTATAATCTTTAATAAGATATATAAGAATATTAAACAATATCTTCTAAAAAAGATATCGTATAATGTTTATCATAAAATACATTATATTTTATGCAGTAAAACAATTTATTCTGAAAGTAATTTTTAAAAAGCGATCATAATCTTGTTATAAAATTTATATATGTTAATATTAACACTTGAATATTATTAATTCTAGAAAATTAAGTATTTATGTTTAGAATTTATAATACAGTATGATAAGTCCCTTCTTTACAATGGTTAATTCGGTTTAATTGGTTAATTCTGAAAATTATTGTTAAGTTGAAAATCATGCAAGTTCAACAATGTTTAAATTCAATATATATAAATATGCTTGATTAATAAACAGAACACTTAGATGAAAATAATGAGCCTGATATGGAAATTTAGGGGAAATTAAAATTTTAAGTGATATTTGTATAAAAAAAAGTTTAATAATTTTTTTTAATGAATATTCAGTATAAAAATAATAGTAAGATGTGTGCATATAGCTAAACTAGAGAATTTGATACCATGAAAATAGAGGATTTATTCTACTTTAATTTGATAACAGGACACATACAATAGATAGAATAAATATAGGAAATCACAGATTTACAATGGAAATGCATTCAAAATTCAAATCCATCATAACTCAGAATATAATTTCCCATAAATGCATTATTATAAATGAAGTAGATTTCCCAACACTAAAACTCACAATATTCAACATATTTTTTAAATAATGTAGTATAGTAATATTAAATAAATGCTGTTTACTCTTTAAAAAAAAGAAAATATACATCTTTTGCATATCAACATAATATATAGGTAAAATAAAGAAAATACTAAATAAAAGCAAAAATGAAATGCATAAATTATATTTGTATGCTCAAGCTTGTAGAAAAATATAATCAATTATTTTTTAATATTACTTCCCATTCATTCATTGATTATATAATGAAATCCATTCCAGGTCTCACTATGAACTGTCTACATCAGATTTTAGAATAGTAGATTGACACTTATGCCAAACTCATCAAGAATTTTTTGAGGCATGGGATCCGGATTCTATCTCAGGCTCAGACAGCTTAGGATTGGATTCAGATAAGTGAATTACTTTATTATATGCAATTAAAAATATTGAAAAAAATAATATAAGTTCAATGAGACTGCACTAAACACAAACTAAAAATAATAATACTCAAAAAAACGAGTTAAATAACTTTAATTCGGACTAATAAATCATACATTTTTAATGGCGACAATCTTTATTACCCTTCAAATATAGTGGAAAATAAAGTAAAATATTGATAAAAAGCCAACTTTCGTTGAAAAATTAAATTTATTTTATCAAACAAAGAAAAGGAAATAAGACCAGATTGAAGAAGTAGGCGGGAACGAACTAGTAAAGAACTAACATAAATAACCAATAGACGAGGAAGGTGGTCAGGCAAATCATTTATTGGTTAATCTCCAAGATGCATCGACCTATTAAATACGTCATATATTTTTTGTTATGTGAAAAGTATTTTTTATGTTAAATCATTTGTTGCACAGATGTTTTAGCCTTGTGATTGGATTAATAGAATTTTTGTTTTGAACAAAATTCATTTTGTTTTATATGCTGAATAATTAATCATTAAAAATAATTTTTTTAATTAATGGAATTTCAATACATTTATTAAGATATTTTAGAATTTATAGCTATGTATTTTTATAAAATAAAAATAATTTTCATGAAAAAAATCAATCTTAGACATCTCTGAGTTGTCATCAATATGAATTACTGTACTGTATTGATTTATCTGCTGCATTAGATATTGAATATTAATGATTGCAAAATTGATAAAGGATATGATGATTAATAATATAATATTGAAGTATAATAATATATATAAACAAATTAGTTACTTTATAAAGATATACGGAGAGCGACGCAATGCGACGCGTCTTGGCAACGCGACGCTTTGTGTACTCGATGGTGATTGGCTAGTTTTAAATGTGTAGTTTAAATTAATAGAGTTGCCACAAATTTTCAATCTTATTGTTTTATGAATACTTAAGGAGCATTTTCCAAAATTTGAAAGCGTATTTTGCTTTCTTTATATTTATAAGGACATTTGAACATATTTTAAGAGCAAAGTAAGAGTTTGTTATAGCAGGTTGTATTACTTTATATTTAGACTATATAAGGACATTTGAACATATTTTAAGAGCAAAGTAAGAGTTTGTTATAGCAGGTTGTATTATCTATAGGAGGGTCGTCAACTCTCTTCTACTCACCCGCAGTGCTATCCTGAGAAAACATCTTTATTTAAAATTTTTTCTTCAAATCATTTTTACTATATTAACGTTAATTACTAAGTCGAAAGGATCTGCTTATTTATAAATAGTATACGTCCTTATGTTTGCACAGTATGACGGGGTCAACCGGATGGTTGAAGGATGGGGTTCAATGAGCCGGCAGGGCCCGGACCCCTTCTAAAAACTGAAGCTGCAGGACCCGGATTTGAACCCGAATCCTCCAAAGTGATAAGCCAAAGGTCAACCGGATGGTTGAAGGATGGGGTTCAATGAGCCGGCCGGGCCAGGAACCCTTCTGAAAAACTGAAGCTGCAGGACCCGGATTTGAACCCGAATCCTCCAAAGTGGTAAGCCAAAGCTTAACCACGCAACCATCTGGCTGAGACCATGGTTATGGGAAAAGCATAATTACTAAAAGAGGGAAATTTGAATCTTAATTGTTTCATTATCTGAAAATGAGGTCCTATATGGTCTAAGGGCTATAGGTGCATAGATGTTAAGGTTATAGAGATAGGCTCTACCTTGATTTCACCATTACATCAAACTCAGATTTTGCAAATACATTCATATTATTCTGTATTAAATCATAAAAGTCATTTCCTTGTTTACACGTTATGTTTGGGTCACACACTGAATCAATAAAAGTAATCCTTAAATTATTGCAAAAAGAGGATCTTGTGGGAAAATGTTGTTTCGGTAGAGTCTGAGTTTTTTTTTACAAAAACTATTGTCATCTCAACTGGAGTAATTTACATTATTTGTCACATAACTAGAATTAGACTTAAATGATGATTTAAGTCTAATTCTATTATATTGATTAAACTGAGAATCATGGAAACTAAGATAGTTATTAGATTTATACAATTTAAAGGGGAACTGATCTAAAAGATTATTATTATTGGGATACTTCTGTGTCTAACATAAATATGAAGTACTTAATAAATCATTTTTTACAATACTCAAGTCAAAATTAAATTTAACCGATTGAAAAACCGTGAGGTTCTCGATATCAATTTTTAACTTAAAAAGATGCAATGCAGGAAGTCCAAGAATAATACAACGTTGTATGATCATTAGTAGAAGACATAATGTAAAAGACAACATTATTGGTAATACCATCCATAGTAAGAATTAATTTTATTTAATATTTTGCGGCTTTATAAATCCTTCAGTTTGTCTGAGACAGTCATATTTACAAAAGCGTAACTTTATAAAATTTCTTATTTTTGAGAATTAAGTGAGCAGGAAAAACAAATATTTGCACCAAAGTCAAGAATTACTGGGAACAACTTATTTTCGATGACTGCTTGGGTTTCTAATAGTGGTTTATCTGTAGGTATCATATCCAGATGTCATTGTTGTGTCACATCATCTTGATATTGATGATTTGGAGTATCCAGATAGTCTTGAAGAAGAATTGAGAAAGGGTTGGAGCTAGTTGATTCTTGAGAAGCAAAAGGAGAGTCGAATGGTTCAGATCTGTTTAACATCTTAAGGTTGAATATACAGTCAGCATGAAAGTGCATAGTATTAAGAATTCCTTTTGATGTACAGAATTTACAAGGATATGGTGGTTTTCGGGTTTCCTTTTGAATAGCGTGAACCTTATAGTTTGGGCTTTGTTGCGAGATCTGTGAATTATTAAAATATTTTGATCTGACAAAATTAATTGAATAATTTTTGAATTATTATACCTTAGTCCAGCAAAATTGAAATTTTGAAGTTGTTTGATTCTTGGTTGTGTATCCTCGACTCAAGTTGTTGCTTAAGCCAAGCTCCAGGAGTATTTGGTTGTGTAATTGCAATAAAAGTTTTATAACTCTTCGACACCGTCGATCAAAGCTTGAATATTTTCTTTATCAATATTACAAGAAGAAACCATGTCCATCTTTCTATTAAAATACGTTTGAACACTTTCTTTCGACCGTTGGCGAATTTTAATAAAATTTAAAAATCACGAATCAATCGGTTTCGAGAATCGTGATAAAAACGTTGATTTAATTTGTTTCCAACCGTTCTTCTTTAAATAACGTATTAAAATAACAAGTCAAGGCGTCGCTTTCGAGATAATTGCAAAAAATTAACTTTTTATAGTCATCCGAAATATTTAAAAACTTACATTGGTTTTCAAAAGTCACAATCCATGCTTTGAGATCGATTTCTTGTGTGAATTACGGCGAAGGTTCTTCATCTCTGGAATGTTGGTCTTCTTTTGCTTCGACATTTGGGAGTTTGGTCTGAAAAAAACTTGCTTTGGAGAAGTAACTTCAACATTGATGTGTAATATCCTGTCAACTTTTTTATTGTAAGGTTACAAACAGATGTACAATTATCTTACAATTTTAAAAGAACACACAACACATGAATCAGCTAGGAAGGACAGGTGATATCCTGTCAACTTTTTTATTGTAAGGTTACAAAGAGATGTACAATTATCTTACAATTTTAAAAGAACACACAACACATGAATCAGCTAGGAAGGACGCCACACCAACTTAGTTTATTTTCTTTTCTCAGTAACCCAGCGCTTTCTCCACAGTTAGTTGTTTTGTTTACATAAAAACAGTCCTCTCAGTCCTCTTCTATATATATATATATATAAAATTAAACTCTAATATATATATATAATATATCATTTATTCATACAAAATGTTTTCAGCTCTATTCGAGCATACTTTAGAGTTCAGATTATTCTATATACCCATTATAAAAAAAGAACTAAAAATCTTAAAATTTAGAATTAGATATCATTTAGAATTTAAAATATTTTTTAACATTCTTACAAAGTCCTCATGTCCATTTCAAACAATAAAATAAAATTATATAAGTTAAAATCAAACTAACATTGTCCTTAGTACTTTAATTTTTTGCAAAAATCCATTCTAACTCTGCCATATTTATTCTATTAAACTGTCTTATAATAATTGCTTGAATAACAGTAGAGATTCAGGAAGATTAAAAATTATTAAATACAAAAAAATTCAGTTAAAAGTTCTCCCCCAAATTTCAGGAATAAAAACTAATAATTTTATCATAAAAAATTTTTTTTGACCACTTTATGTAATGCTTATCATTTTTTAAACTAGTAATAATGATTTCATAGTCTGTGATTATGGATATTAATAATTAACTGGATTTTAATTTTTAATAAAAAAAAAACTTCATTTTACTTTAATTTTTAATACTTTTACACATTATTCATGAATTGTTTAGAACAATAATGATCCATAAGTGTTAAGCCTTCTCCAAACATATTTCAAAAATAATTAATATACTGCATATATTTTTTAATCTAGTATATATAAAGATGAAATCATTAGTTAAGTTTAATAATTAAGATATAAATATAGATAGAATAAGTACAAATTAAAATGCAATAAATGTAGTAGTAACATTATTTATTGAATTTTTTTTTGTACTTATTCTATTACAATGAGTACTAGTAAACCAATATGCAGATAGAAATATAAAATATTCTATTATTTTTGTCCTCCAAAATATTTTTTGGATCTGAAATTGGTTTAGAATATCTAATAAAGTTCATTTATCTCAATAATTCTGATATTTTTTTGTTTTGATACAGATGTTTCCTGATTTTATATAAGAGTTATGTTCTTGACAATGCTAAGTCAAATATACTTAAATAAATTACTTTGTAAAATTAAACATTATATGCTTTATGTGTAGCTTATCTACAAGACATGATATAGCTATTATAATACAATGCACATACACAATTTACATCATATGATAATTATTGCAATATACAACTCCTCTACTGTCAAGTATTAACAATTGATAGTAATGTTAATTATCATATCAATGGTATTGTCATTATTATTGATACAACAGTATAAAATTGCAGTATCATACTATATACTAAATTATAGCAATGATTTATAAATCAAATTTACATAAAGTATAATTTACATATGGTTTTATAAATTATATGGCTGGATAAAGTATATCTTTATATTTATCCCTTAATTTTTAGATATACTAATATAAATATATTGCTTATAAAAACTATTAAAGATTTTGAATAAAATAATTTTTTCTTTTAAAAATAAATAAATGAACTTTCCATCTATTAAAAAATCAATTTGTCAAATGTATCAATTTCCCAATTCAACAAAATATACTCTAAAGTCAAAATTTTGCTCTTTAATTTAATTTAATTTTAAATTCATAAATAATTTTTGATTTCCAGTTTTGTCCAAAATTATTTTATAATATAAAAAAATAAGTAACTCAACGCGATCAGTCGCGTCGCGGGGCCCCTATAAAAGACAAGTACCCAGATAGAGTATATATATATGCACTATCTGTTGTACATAGTCACATCTAGTTGTGTCTATATATATAGAATATATTAAACTTTATATTAACAGGGATTCTACAGTCTTAAAAATATATAATATACTGTATAAATATTTTAAAATTTATAAGATGTTTTATACAGTTTTACTAGGATTGAGTTTAATATTTAAACATTAATTTTGTACGACAGTGAAATTAATATTTCAATATAAAACTCAGAAAAACACTATATAAAATCTTAAAAATATATAATATACTGTATAAATATTTTAAAATTTATAAGAATGTTTTATACAGTTTTACTAGGATTGAGTTTAATATTCAAATATTAATTTTGTACGACAGTGAAATTAATATTTCAATATAAAACTCAGAAAAACACTATATAGTTTGGCTCGACAATATAGAGGGTGAAGAAAAACTTCGTCGTAAAATTTTGTGTATTGATAGGAGGCCTCGAAACAAGTAGATAATGTCTAATGAACATATGGTCTAAATAGTACAGTTTCCCAGTTATAACCCTTTAAAGCTAGTCAATCACCATCGAGTACACAAGCGTAATGACGCGACGCGTCGCTCGCCTTCTTACTATCCGGTAGTAAATAGGAGAGCGACGCGTCTTGGCAATGCGACGCTTTGTGTACTCGATGGTGATTGGCTAGTTTTAAAGGGTTATAAATCTCGAAAACGGTGCCATTTAGACCATATGTTGATTAGACATTTTGGACTTGTTTCGAGGCTCCCTATCAGTACACAAAATTTTATGACGAATTTTTCTTCACCCTTTATAGAAAATAATTTTAAGGTGAAAATGCAAAAATCCCTGTTATCACTATGATAACAAAACAATAATGATTGCATGTATATTTGTGTACAACTTTATTGATTCAATTGAAATGAAAAGTTATTGCAAGCAAAGAATTTATGTTGAACATTGACACTTAATATGGTGACAATATTCAGAGTAAATGCATTGATGCAATTATTTTTCATTTCAATTGCCCAATCGGATCAATAAAAGTTGCATGCAAACACGCAATATATGTGCAATCTTATTATTTTGTTATCATAGTGACAACAGAGATTATTGCACTTTTATGTTAAAATTATTTTCTATATTTTGTCATGCAAAACTATAATGTTTCTCTGAGTTTTATATCGAAATATTAATTTCACTGTCTTACAAAATTAATCTCTAAATAGTTTCAACTAGAAACAGATAAAAAATTTATATTTATTTTAATATAATTTTTAAATTTTATTTAAATATAATATTAATAAACAGAAACGAGTTCATTAAATAATACATATAATTTTCATGTATGCAATAATCGCCAAGATAAATAACCAAAAAACAAACTATTTCAGCAAATAGATAAGCTTATTCCAAAACTTTCTTCTAAATAAAATTCATTAAATAATAATTAAATGTGCAATTTTTCTTCTTTCTTTCATATTGATTCTCTTTTAAAATATTTAAAAATGTAAAATTTGAATTAACGTAATAGTAATTAAAATTTATCTGACATCATTTAATTTTTTTAAAGTTGAAAATATATGATAATTTCATTTTTAAATAAAAATAATTTGGCTGAAATTATGTTCATTAACAATTACAATTAATCAAACTTATATAATTTATTATTTTAATTAAACAATTATTGCATTTACATAAATACAGCAACTTTAATTTTTTGATATGACCAAGTTATGTATATAGTTTAAATATTTTTATATAATACTTATATGACAATTATATGATTTTTTTCATGCAAAAAATTTAAAAATTCTGAATTAAAGTATGCACAAAGCAATCTTAATTCAGTCAATTACTATTATTATTTATAAATACCGACATGTAGATCTATATAACATTAAGTTAGCAAAAATCTTGCAAGATGTTTTTAAGAGGTATAATTTTTTGACTTAACTGTAAGAAAACAAAATTGGAGAGACTTTTTAAATCTACAAATTATTGTATATTCATGCGAACTTTTCATATTATATTTCTGTTTTATATATATAAATGATTAATCCTTAAAAATATATTTCAGTGTGTTTTATTCAAATCTGTATCCATCATCGATTATTTTATATGGTACATTATTATTAAACACAAAAGGTAATTACTCCTTTCATTATGTTATTACCGGAAACGTTGCTTTATTTACTATAGCCAAATATAAATTCGGGGACTGCTACATAAATTCAAGTTTAGTCTTTATCCTGATGGATTATTTAAACATCTATTCCTGACTTGTTTGAAGTTTACATTAATAATATATACTTACAAGTTAGAATTAATTTGATAAAATGTAATTTGTTTATTTATACTTGACAGATATTCAGAATGATCAAAACATTAAACATAGCACACAAATAAAGGTAAATAAAGCCAGTTCTGTATTTTTCACAACTTGATGCATCTCCCGTTATTTTTTGCCTACCTGTCAATATATCCATCACCGTTCCCATCGCACGTTTGAAACAATCTCCTATTTCTTTCTTCTTCTGGAGTAGAACCAGAATCACTTCCACTGGATTCACTATTTCCATCACTCGCCATCTTTAACCACACATTATTAAATTATTTCTTGTATGTTTTAAATATTTAATATTTATAAATTAGTCCAGCGCGAGTTTACGCGTCTTACAACTATTAAGCCATACTCCGCCATTTTGACTTCTTTGATGAAAATTGTACAGCGCCCTCTGTCAATCGCTATTGACTTTAAAATATTTTGGCGGAACTAATCGATTTGTCATTAAACATTAATCGAAAAATTAACTTTTATGGAAGGAACTTTTAAGAATCGATACAATAGCTTAATTTCTTCGATTCTTTTTTCGCCAGTCATGGACCGTACAAATGATGATATATAATCCTTGATAATCATCGAAAATCTATAATTGTTGCATCTATGAATAATAAATACATATTGAATAAAAATCCAAAAATATCGTCGAGATAATCATAATAATTAGTTCCGCTAAGGGAAGTTTACCTTTCATTCCAATAGACAATTTACAGAATAAATCGTTAACTCTGTTAGAGATCTAAAAATAATTCCAAATATTACATCCGAAGAAATGTAGTAATAACAACTTAACTATCGCAGAATTAACTTGAATCGCTAATTTATTTAGAGAATAAATATTAATATGACCAATTATGACCCCATAAACTGCTTCAAAATTATTAAAACAATTTTTTAAAATTATTTATTCCAAGAAGATAATTTAGATTTTTAAAAAATGTTAAGAACTTTTAAGTACAAATAAATGGCTTTTTATTTTTGTTTACATTCTTAAGACTTAAGAACTGTATTAAATTTATAATTTAAAGAATTTTATTGCATTTTTAATGATCATCTTCCTTAATTTTTTTAACTGTCATTTACATAATCAGAATATCTATATTAATTTACAAAACAATATAAAGATGATCCTTTAAAGTGTAGTCATATAGACAACTTTTTCATCCTACATGTTTTCTAATTTCAAAGTTCTATGTACACATGTACAGTATATAGATGAAAGTGCAATAAAATTATAGAACTGTATTTTTAATTCTATTCGATAATTTTTACAATATTTATATATCACTTGAAAAGCTTGGAAGAATTGCTGAAAAAGTATTCATTAATTAAATGTTAGGCAAGCAAATAAATTATTTATGAGTATAATATTAAAAATTTATTTTGGCACAGTGTAGAGAAGACTAAATTATAATGTACAATTTTTATTTTATTTTTTATTGTACACGACGTAATTAAAATGTTTAACTTTCCAGAATTTTAACAATGAAAATGATGTTTTCAAACCTAATTTTGGGCAGTGCACACAAGGGGCCTTAGCTGATACACAGTTTATCATTTGTATGTCTTGTCCTATGATGAAAATGGTCCGATTTTCTATAATTAGATGAGATACTGTATTTCAGCTCTTCCATGGTGAATCACTGGTAAATGACTTTTTAGGATTTGGCATATTTAATTGCCAATTATTGTGTGTCAACTTGCTGCTAATAAAATCTGGTCCCTCACAACCTCTTGAATAAAACGAAACATTCTTTGAAGATACTTATGTTGATTGCAGCTTGAATGGAACGATACACACATTTGCATTTTGAGCATAATCAGCAAATTTTTGTCATGCTAGCTGCTAGCTCCATGATGGATCATACCCTTTCCAGTCAGCAGGTGGTGCAAGATACACACGTCTACCTTTATACAGAAAACTGACGACTCCACGGTATCCCGTTCGAGGTACCCCAGACTGTAAAGAAAATTATAAATTATTAGTTTGATATACATATTTAAAATTAATTTCGCGATATTAAGAAAAATAAAAACATTAAATTTTATTATTTTAAAATATAATTAAATTTTTAATTCACTTCTAAAAAAATAATACACAACGTGGTTTTATCGTATTTACTGCAAAATTTCATTTCTAGAATAAATGCGAAGTTAAATTTTATGGGAAAATCCTTTCATAACACTAATCAGTGATTTTTAGAATTTATGATAAAAGGTTTTGCTCATTTCGTCGTCCAACATATTGGGTAAAATTAATTTCACATTTAATATGACAGGCACTAATTAAAAATATCGCTCGAAACGAAAATGCAATAACTTCTTTGCAAAATTATTAAACGAACTAAAAAAAAAAAATACAAAAAATATCGATAATACTAAGTATTATCGATATTTTTTATATCAGCTAATTTTGTTCTAAATTTTATTTCGCATGTTAGGCTTACATTATCTATAGATAAACATTCAGTTTAAACTGTTTAATGATCAGCAATATCTAAGCGAAATGGCAAAGACGAATCTATTATTTGTCTATATGTTATATATAAACCATATAATATTTGTTTCAAAATTTTTAGGATCTTATATGGGCTATTCTTGAAAGTACATATTTGGAATACCAGTATAACAATTTCTATTCGTTTTTAATTGTTATCCGATTTTGCATGAGCGTAAAGCATAGTAAAATAAATAACATTAATTTCAATTATTTTACGTGCGAAAAGATATTAAAATAATATTACACAATACAGAATATAGTACAAATTATTTTTTAAAAGACTCCTTTAGTTCCTTTTTAATTAATAAAATATTCTAAATTAATATAACCAGATTTTTCATAATTAACAATTTAATGTTTGTAATAAACTGATTCTATTAAGTTAACATATTTTATTTACATATAAATTTATATCAACTATTAAGTAGCGTAGAGAACGCATTCCTAGATATTCGATCGCATGATTTAACGCTATGTAACATAATTTAAATATACTGTATAGCATGTTCATTTAAATATGTAATATTCTACTACATCCGTTTAAATTTACTATTCAACATTTAATATATTCTAGTAAAACCGTCAACATTTTTTTTACGTAAACGAACGGATAAATTACTTAGAGAAAGACATACTCTAAGATATTATTTAAATAAGATCTTATAATTGACCGAATTTTCAATGATTATTAAACAAGAAATTACTAGAAATAACGTTTGAAATTATTTTTCATATTTCATCTATACATAAATTTGTTGTTGTTATTCAGGAAACTTAAAATAATTTCTATTTTTGAAAATATAGTTAAATAAAATAAGGCAGTGCTTTCATTCAAAATAATTAATAATCGATTCTATTTTTCTCAAAGAAAACTACAGTAAGACTCCGTTTAACGCGGGGGGATATGTTCCAACAAAATCAAGCGCTAAATGAAACAGCGTTAACGAGGTCATTTTAACACAATGGAGATAGGTGAAACAGGACAGTGAATTAAAAAAAATACACACATTATTTTTCATTTTGTAACATTTATTATTATTATTATTGTATTACATTAATTATAGACATTTTTATTGCTAATATCGATTTGTATTCATAAATCATTCCTGAAAATCAAAAATATTCGAGTAAATAATTTATGTTTGTGATGAGAAAGGTTCTTCATTTGACACTTTTTGATTTTCGTTGATTATGAAGTCATCTAACGTCGTTTGCCTTTTCCTCTTTCTTTTAGCAAGCAATTGGCAATAGCCAGACATCGCAACCCATGACACTTCGTCTTGTCTTTTGAACTTTATCAAAATTTGAATCATTTTGTATAAACTGATATATAATTTCCGTAATAGAGGCTAAACTTGTTTTGAGAAAATCCGTTGCAAGTTTCTTTTGCTTCTCATCTTCAGAAACGCTAACTTACTCGTCTTTGTGCGATTTTGGATTTATATGAGTATAACGGTTTGAAAAACCGCGCCAAAGTGAATAAAAAAATATATTTTGAATTCGAAAAAACCGCGTTATATCGAAACAGCGTTAAACGGAGTCTTACTGTATATGCAACTAATTATGTATGTGTTATGTGTATTAAGTGGAAAGACTACAGACAATTCTCGTTATTTGCGGATTCCGTATTGGCGTATTCGACTATTCGCGAAAATTTATTTGTAACCTCAAAATCGATATTCGCGGAACTTTCGTGCTTATTCGCGGACTCCCGCTGAGCGGCGAAAATATTGTTACCAATGTCTACCCTTTCTTTCTCTCTCTGGAGAGAGAGGGAGAAAGGAAATTGTTTATCATCAAATGTAGTCTCTGAATCGGTTTGCCGGAAAATTTCTGATTACCTATTCTTGCTCACTCCACAGACCGCAGGTAGGCCAAAAGCCTGTTCATATCGTCCAATATCATAGAAAAATGTGATCATATGCTTGAATGTAGCCTCAAATTTAGGTGCCTAAATTCCTGCACATTTTCTCCTTACGCCGAAATTTTAGAAGATCTGAGGCAAAAAGCGACGCAGACAAGGCTGATGCAATTTTTCAATGCAGTTCAGAAAGATAATGTGTCAGCTTTCACATCAAAATCAACTTGCAACATCAAAAAACTATCAGTCAAAAATAAGATTTTATTTACTACATAGTTAATATTTTAAAAAATTAAATAAAGATTACTGTAATTATAATACTGTAATCCACATTAAATAGGATGTCTTTAAACAGGAAAAAATACAGAAAGCAAGGATGAAAATGTTGGGAAGGTTCGCAGGTACCTTACTCTATATTTTCCATAGGCACAATGGTTCAGTATTTGCTAATTCAGTATTCACGCAGATAAAGTATGAAAATGTTTGGAAAAAACATTTGCAGGAACCTAACTCTATATTTCCCATATATACAATGGTTCACTTTCGCTAATTTAGTATTTGCGAAGAACGAAGAATTTACGGAATGTAACTACCCCGAATAGCGAGAATCGACTATATTTTCAAATACAATAGAATCTCTTATCTGCCCCTCTTTAATTAAAGTCACATTTTCATTGAAAGTTTCGTGGAGCTATGAGCAGAAATAAAAACGATAAAAAAAAAAAAAGAATAAATCATTCGGAAGGAGTGCTTGAAATTGAGGTAAGATATATCGAACAGTAAGATAATTCATCTATTATTGATATAATTCCTCTCAAAAATTGGCGTGATTTCGTGATTTTGCTTCAAAAACCGAATTTAAATCATAGTGGCAAATGAAGATTGCCGATTTTTTGTTTAAATACATGCTACTTTGATAGAATTTTATAACCTATAAATTTTATCTAAATAATTTGATGAAATATATTATATTATTTAATATAACATCTTTATTTAATTTAAAACCTATAAATAGTATTTTGCATGTACTTTCGGATTAACCGGCCATTCGTTTATCCGACCGTGGTCCGGTTAACAGAGAGTCTACTGTATTGTAATTATGATAGACTTTCAATGAATCGTGCTCATGACCCCCCTTTTGTTTTCATTTCAGTTGCACTATAAAATATTTAGCAACTTCACAAGAATTTAACTGTGATTTTTCGTTTTCTGTCTCCACAACAAATGGTTTTGCGACCGGACAAATTTTTACTATTATTTTTTTTTTTCTGAGCGAAGCAAGTCTGTGTCTATAGTCAGATAATTTTGGTCTTAAGCATTAATAAGAAGACAAGACAAACTGATTCTATCAGTGATAAGGTCAGTTATCATAACAGATATTCTGACTGTAAAAAATTTAAGTTATTGATATGATTTAGAAATGACTTGTCATAATTTGATGAAATATGCCATCAAGATTACAAAAATGTAGAAAAATCAAAATATGCTAAGAAATTGCTTTGAATAAAATTATAAGAGTAAATGAATTTTTTACTAAAGATTTCTTTCTTTTTTGTGAGTTATTATCTAATTTGAATAAACTTGATTTAAGAATATATTATCTATAATTTTTAAAGCTTGCTATCAAGTAATTTACAAATAATAATAATTTCCTATTTAGGAATAGTTATTGATTGTGCTAAAATAATGTTAAATTTTGTGATAAATTTTGGGCTATAATCAAATAAGAGGAAAATATGAAATTTTTATTTTTATTATGAATTTTTTGCATTATGAACAGTTCATGAGGAAAGAAGCAAGCTTATAAGAAAAACCTAATTTTTTCTGAAAGATTTCATTACAGTATTGTTTTTAAATTTCAAAATCATATTAAGCTATTTCAAATTGTACTTATTTATAAAAATGCAATTTTCTTTAATAAAAATTTTTTTAAATAGAAAAGAAAAATAAACATTATTTGTCAAAAAAGGTAGAAAATAAACTATCAGTTTTCCAAATATGTCATAAGTTTTCCTATTGAAAATCATGTAGAATAGGGCTGTCTAACCTGCAGCCCAACATAAAATCGTAAACTTTCTTAAAGCATTGAGATTTTTATGTATTTAATGAAATTTTTATTATTTAAATATCTATCTATACAATTCCTATTTCCATTTTCTAAAATATTTCTTATTTCAGGATTAAAACTTCTTGTTCAATGATTTTAAAAAAATTTTTGTATGGGAATTCCTTTAGGGGTAACCCCTGATGAGATGATTGAAGATATCATCTAAGTCGTTATTATTATTTCTATTTTCTAAAACATGTAAACCTATTTTTTAAATTTAAAGACATAAATAGTCACAAAAAGAAATCAAAGATTATTATGCTATGCCTTTTTTGCTTATTTGTCATGGTGGATATCATATATCAGGGGTGTTCAATCCATAGATCGCAGAGCGATTTTTGGTTGATCTCTTGTTTATTCCTCCCAAGTTGATTCCTCTTTACAAATTTAATTAAAACTGAAAACATAATAAATTATTTATCATTATTTTGTATTATTTTTTAATTCCTTTTAAGAATATTGCTATTGTTTGTTTATTTTTCATTAAAATTGTGAAATCACTAATTTTTTTATCATTTGGAAATATACACATGAAAAGTTTCCAATATTAACTGATATTGCTCAAAAATTTTGTCGTGTTTCGGATCGACATACTTGTCAGAATCCGCTTTTTCAAATTCTGTCATGTTTTAGATTGACATACTTGTCAGAATCCACTTTTTCAAATATGAATGTCATAAAAAAGTCAAGAAACCAAATTACAAATGATCATGTGGATGACTGTCTGCAATTGGCCACTTCTTCATTTCAACCTGACGATAAAAACATTGTGAGTTCCACACAATGTCAAATTTCACATTAACTTTTTTTTAATCAACCAGCATTTCCTGTAACTTATGAGTCTGAAATCAATCTGTTGTTTTTTTTCTAACTGTGATTTTCTAAAATAGAGAAATAAATATTTTATTTCAATATATTTGTTTTATTTGTTGAATTAAAATAATTAAAAGTGATAAATTTTTACACACAAAGTCCTGAAACAATTATAATCTCATACTAACATATAAAATATTTATTATTTTTCTAAAAATATAATAATGATGACTTGCATTAGCAGGTTAACTAATTACTTGTTTTTAATAATTCAAATAAATTATTTCTATTTCTAAAAAAATCAGCAAAAATAATACAATAAACTATATGAAAAATCATGTTAGATTCTTATCATTTTTACTTGATTGCACTTTTTATTTCATAAAGATTGAGGATATATATTAAAATTTATTATATGGAATAAATTATCATTTGAAAAGAAAAATAATGTTACTAATTCATAAACAGAAAAATTTGACAAAATAATATGAGCTACACATAACAAGATTTTATTCATTGTCACTTTCTGACAATAAATCCATATATTTGCATAAGACAGCAATAGTGCTGCTATTACTAGAAATATCTTGATCATTGTCTTCTTGCTCTATTGATAAAATTCTTTTTGTGATTGCGAACAAAATTAGCACCAGTCTTCTGTGGTGCCGATGTTTCAATGGTTTTAAGAATGAATTCAGTTATTAATCATTGTATTGGACACACAAAGTCCTGAAACAATTATAATCTCATACTAACATATAAAATATTTATTATTTTTCTAAAAATATAATAATGATGACTTGCATTAGCAGGTTAACTAATTACTTGTTTTTAATAATTCAAATAAATTATTTCTATTTCTAAAAAAATCAGCAAAAATAATACAATAAACTATATGAAAAATCATGTTAGATTCTTATCAGAATTATTTCGCGTTTTATTTTCCGTGTAATTTATTCTTATACCGTAATGTTAAGCCGAATTTTCAGAATATCGAAACGAAAATTCAGTTATATACTACTGCATACGATTCAAAAAATAATTTTTATAACTAAAATTTTTACTAAGAAAATTTCGTTCGTGTATGAAAAATTTCTTTGCTATTGTACCGTTTAGTTAAAATTCATAAAAAATTATTTTTATCGGTCTTATGTTCGAAGAGATTCATTCATAACAAGAAAATTCGCACACTTTCAAAGCACATTCGCTTCAAACAATTAAAAACATAAAATTTGCTTGGAAAAACTAACTAAAATTTCAATTAAAAAAGCCTCCTTGTCTGAGACAGTCGGGGAACTGGAAGAAATAGTAAGCTTTTTGCATATGTTTAACCGTCATACTAGAAGAAAGATTTAAAAGATCTATCAAGAGAAAGTGTAGTAGGAAACTAGGGGAAAGAGAGGAGGAACCCTTTAGTCCCCTCTTACGACACATGGGTCAGATGGTGGGTGCTAAAATTTCTTTTTTGCACTGTACTAAATCTCTAAGCTCTTAGTTCGTCGTTTTAATAAAATTGAAACAATAAAGAGTAATAAGATTTCTACTTTTTTCTAAGAGAGTTCGCGAGTAAGTTAATCATTACAAAACATTATCATCATTCTTAAAACAATACTTTGTTCCCAATTATTTATAGGTCTGCAGTATTGTTTCTAAAAATAAAAATTTGAAAATTAAAAATTTTATTCTTTTTATTTTTGTTTTAAAAATAGAGAAAATCTAGTTATATTTATAATTATTATTATTTTATCAGCTCATAATATTTTATTAAACAACGTTCGGTTGCTTGGTATCATAGAATTATTATTTTCGTTAAAATGCATTTAAGATTAAGTTTCAGAATAATTGATTTATTAAATCCGAATTATAGATCAACGAAAGAAAATGAAGAGAAAATTTATAAGCAATTTATTTTCTTGATCTCGTTGTCTTTCGGTTTATCTTGGCCCATCCTATATATTTATACAGGGTGGGCCAAGATAAACGGAAGAACATGGGAGAAGATCACTTGTTTTGGTTCGGTTTATCTTGGCCCATCCTGTATTTTTACGTTATTAATTATAGACAACTTTAATATTTTCAAGTAATCTATTCTGTATTTTTTTAATTATGTTTATGTACATACTTTCATTTCACTCAATACATAAAATGAGAGCCATACTAATAACATTCATAATGTATTTAAAACTATCAATGAAACTGATATAATAATATTGTAGTATTTATATAAATAAAATCTACTAGTCGATTATACTAACCAAGTATTTCCCCTACTGCGCTAATTTATAATTAAATTGTAATTTTTAATAATTATTTATTAATCAAGATTACAGTACTGCCTTTGTTGAGTTAATAATTATTAAGATTAAAAAGTAACAAAGTATTAGGTTGATGCATAATTCCGTAGCGTTTTAAATATTATTACGACCAAAAACCAAACTCGCACAATGATCGAAAAAAACAGCTACAATGCATTGTGGCTAGTTCCAAATGACCAAACACCGATGTTCAATTATTTCGCTTCATGAAGTAACCACAACGTGTTGTGGGCAATTCCGCCAAAACCAACACACATTCTGAGCACTCTGAAACTGGCCACAATACGTCGTGGCAGTTTTTCGGTCAAAATGTGCAATTTCAGTTTCATGTGTTTCTTTAAGTAGAGGTAACTACAACGCGTTGTGGCTGTTTTGGAACTGGTTATAATGACTTGTGGCCAGTTTCAAACGACCAAACACGATGCTCAGCATTATTTCGCTTCGTGGCCATCACGAGATAACCACAACACGTTGTGGCTATTTTTTTCGGTCATTGTGCGATTTCGGTGTTTGGGCGTAACATATGTATATTCTTATAATTTTTAAAAATCTAATTAAATTTTAAATATTTCCTAGAAATCACTTTTATCATATCAAAATTAACTATGAGTTAATAGATATGGATAGATAGATAGAAAAAGGAATGATCAAATTTAGTCACACTTTAACATTTGTATGAGTTTTTAAGTCCATATATTATTTATTTCGTTTTGCAATCTTTTTACGTGGATTTAACACAGTCCACATTATGAACTGAGTATCTTAAGTTTTATTTTTTAGAAGGTTTGTGGGAAGAAGAGAACGAGCTTTGCTAATCATCTCTACGAGCTTATACCGATTATCATCTTATCTCGATTTATTCTACAAAAATTAATAAATTTTGCCGATGAAGATATATTTGTTTTTGTTTGCTTTAGAAGTGAAAAGTTTATGTTTTGAGAGATTTTCAACTTCAATTCGAGGGTTCATAACAAATTATTTCATTAAAAAAATCATCAATATATATATTAAATATCAACTTATTTTCATGACTTTTTTATTAACAAAAGCTTCTTTTCTACATATTTTTACATATCACAGATGATATAAACAAAAATTACAAAATTTTAAGTCCTAAATATTCACTATGCTGTTCTCATATATAAATTTATAAATGTTTAAAGTTGAGCAAATTTATTATATTTCTTGTTTATAGTCCAATTGATTTTCTTCAAATTTTCTAAAATTACACTGTAAGCATAGTTTAAAAAATTTTTTACATAAAAAAGAAACAAAATATAATCATGTAGTTTACATTTTTCATACTATGAAATTATTTGGCTACCGATATAGTTATATTTAACTATATCAATTTTGCTACAACTGACTGATTTACATCTCTTCCTGAACATCTCTCTCGCCCAGATCCCCAAAAATGAGTTCTAAAGCTGCATGTACGTCTCCTCCAGTAGCTTCTAGAGCTCTGAGGCTAATAGAATCATCAGAAATTCCCATATCTCTCAGCTGTTGTAACTGAGACTAAAAATTGTATAAAAAACAATAATGAATGGAATTTTATTAAATATAATTAATAGACTACTGAGATATAATTTTTATGTAAACTATAAATACCTGAAGACTTGTTTGTCCTTGAGTAACGACACCTAATGCATGCTGCATAGCTTGATTGAACATTTCGGAAGTAATCATCCCCCTTGGAGTTGGAGGAGGTGCATGTAACTGTGGAGAAGGAGGTGCCTGTGGATGAGATGACGAGCTTTGTCCATCTTGTTGAGAACCGTTTGTCGTCCTAGGACTGCCTGGAGTGGCTGCAACTGCGGCTAATGCAGATGCCAACTGAGCAGGAGTAATAGGTCCTGGAGATAGCATTTGACTACCCATTGCCTGAAACGATTTTGTAATATATATTATATTTTGATTCAAAATATATTTATCAAATATTTTAAAATTAAGTATTTTATGAATATATGCACACGTCTATGTATATATGTATAAATATCACATGTAACTCCCTTGAACCAAATTTAATATATTAGCATACAACTGTGATGTTTAAAAAGCCATCATAAATCTTTTAATTAGAATATTGGGTTAGCTCATTTTCAGTTCTCTCATTTCAAACATTATTTAATATTGAAATATTTAAAATACTGTACAATCTATTTCATACATATTACTCGAGTTCTTAGAACATAATTTATAAAATTTTACTCATAATTTAAATATAATTGCATATATTTTTTCATAATACAACAAAGTGTTTAGCTTATATTCAAAAATTTATTAATTTATTTAAAAATTAATAACTACTCATTTATATTTATTATCGATAGTAAATAATAAAAACATTATTATTTATTAATGACATTTTTTTCTATTCTTAAAAATATTTTTAAAAAAGTTAATTTTTCAATGCTGGATGTGATGTCACTTTACAGAATTTCAACTTAAATGATTTTTTTATATGTTTACTGAATAAATTATTATTAAACTGAATATCCAAATATAAAATTGGATAATTAATTAATAAGAAAGACATATATGGTTCTTATTAAATTTTAAAAAATTATATTAAAAATTTTTTTAAATTATTTGAATTTATCTTTCAATACAATTTTTAAAAATTGTATTGAGATGCAAATCCAAAACCAACATAAGACACATGATTTTTTTATATGACAATAAGTTCAATAATAAACACAGAATAGCATTAGAAGGTTTATGACACTTTAAAATCATTGAAATGGAATAGATGGAGGGAAAAAAAAGAGAAAAGAAATCACTTCTTTTCAATGTTCCTGCATGTATGATTAATATGAAAAAAATTTATAATTCTAAGTATTTTTAATAAAAAATATCTAAAAATATTACAAGCATAGAATATTATTGAGAAATGTTATCTAGTTACAAACAGAGATTGGTATTACCAAATAAAAATTATCAAATATATTCAATAGTTTTTATAGGGTTATCTCATATATTAATTTTCATTAAAACAAAACATTAATAATTCAAATCTAATAGGTTTTTACTTTTAATTTTCTAATTTATCAATGCTTTTTCTTTTGGAGTATAATTTTTTCAACGATCATATGAAGGAATATTTTTCTCCAAACAAAACATTCAAGTGATAGAAAAATAATGATTTTTAAAAATTCCCCAAGCTAAATGAAGAAAATTTATTTGAATGTTAATTTTTAAATGTACAAAAAAAAAGAAAATTTAGAAATGATGATAATTTATTAAAATTTAAATATTTACATAAGAAAAGTTAATTTAAATTATTTGGTATTAAAATTTAAAATATATCAATTGTTGCATTAAAAAACAAGAAAAAAGTGTTATATAATTTAATAATTTTAATAAAAATATTCAATTGATAAATACATTATTTATTTTATTATACCTTAAAAGGTATAATAAAATAATGTATTTATTTTATTAAAAAAAAGCTAAAAAACTGTTCAACAAATAAAAGCTCTTTAAAACATTTATAACAGTTTAATAATAAAATTTCATAAGAAATAAAAGTTACAGCTTTTTGAGTATATTATTTATATTATCTATTTATTATAACTGTTTCAGACTATTTAAATATAATTTTATTTGCATCTTCCAAATTTGATGTAATATTTATGATTAAACTTTTCTAATCATTATTGCTATTAGTTAACGATGTTAAGAAAAACTTACTGAGTAAGTGTAAAAATTATTAAGAGAATAAAGAAAATTAAAAAATTTTTTTTATTATATAAATATAAAAGATCGATGATTATTAATTAATTAATGTAATAACTCCAAATACAAATGCAATTAATCATTTATGTGTAGGAATTTCTGGGTAAAATTTATTAAAACAAAATTCATTTTAGAAAATTGTCCACAGTTTTACCATTAATATGATTCAGAATAACATTATTTAAAATTAAAAACATTTACAATATATAGTGTGCATATATTATTTTTTTTTCAAAATCATACTGAAGTATTAAAATAAATTTAAAATGTTTAATAAACATCATTTGCCTAAATTCTGGTATTACTATTAATAAAATATAATTATTTAATAATACAAGTTAACACTGGTTTATGAAATTAGTGTTTTTGGAAAATGCTCGTAAATCAAATTCTCATATAAATTGGTGACTAAATTACCATTGGTCTAATTGAAAAAATTATAACGTATTCCTGAGTCCAAAAATGTCCTTAATTTTTCATTAAAATATCCTGATATACCATTTAGTTAAATAAATGATGGCAAAATTACATTAATATTTAGCATTCATTTTCATAATACAACCTAATAAAGACAATTTTCTTAAAGCCCATTATAAATATATCAACCACAATGTAGAAGTGAGCACAATCTGAAGATTACAGGTTCAATTCCAGGTCCCATATTTCCGCACTTCATCTTGAAGATCTGTTGGTTAAGTCAATCAAGATGTGAGCAGTCCACAATAGATCATGAAATAGCTCTATCATTTAATAATCTCTGATTAGAATGCAGCATAAAAATTAGAATAAAAGAAAAATGTTCCCAATAAAAGTTGATACCTGCTATTGTTTAGTAATTTCAATAAAATATTTTTGCATGATTATAATAGTCATAATCATTCATTCAAAACATTATCAAAAACCATTGATACAATATGCTCTTCTCTTCATTTTATGCTGCTTTTCATTCCATGTTGATCAGATAGCTGGATGGTAAAGTACTCATTTATTATCTTGGAAAATCAAAGTTCAAATCAGGACCCCATATCTTCAGATTTTCAAACAGATTTCAGGCCTGGCTACTTGAATTCCATCTTTCAATTTCCAGCTTGGAATCATCATGGATGATGGCTAAAAGTAGCCACTGCAAATATGCAATTGAATCTGAAATTTCAAGTTGTAAGGTAACACTATATCACATAGCCATCTGATTGATATTGTAGAGATGACTTGTACTGTGGAAGACAGACAGCTGAACCAGACCCCTTGTATAAATTTTGAGGATTAAGATCTGGATTTATTCTGATTATATGGGCAAAAAGTCAAAATCATTTCACATGATAAATCTGGCTGACTGTATTTTATATTGAAGCTTGATAGAATATCCTCATAGGTGGAATAAAACAATATTTCAAATAAATGCATATAAAATATTTAAAAATTTGGAACTGTTCTATGAAAAACATTTGTATAATGTTTGTTATTTTTTTATCTTTTATGTATTAGTTCTTGTTAACAGGAGTGTCTCACTCAAGTTTGAAACTTTCACTTGTTATAAATTTCTCATAAAATCAAAGTAAAGTTCATAAACTGAATTTTGATACAAATTATATTTGCTCATAAAATTGGAATCTCATAAAATCAGTTTGTGAACTAAACTTTCATTTTTACATATTTTATTTTTTCAGTAATTTTTTCAAAACTAATTTATAGTTATAAATTTTTAGCAGTATAAGTTAAATTGATTTTTTTACATACCTGATCCTGATCACTTTCCATTTCATCCTCATCACTCAGAGCATCAAGGGAATAAGAAATCATAGGAGTTGCATTTGTAGCACCTTGAGATGAAGATGCTTCTTCATGAAATGCAGCTGCAATATGAGTTGCAGCTTCAGCCAATGAAGGATGTAATTCAACCACTCTAAATTTAGAATATGAATATGATTAATATATTTTTTAGTTTAATATACAACAAATTTATAAACTATAATTACTAAATATACATATATGAATATAATGTAATGTAAAACTATTATATTAACATTATTGTTAATTTATTAAAACTCTATTTAAAATTAAAATTAGAATACAGAAATTTACTGATAATAAAAATGATACCTTAACACCTTTTAATATACTGTATTAAAAAGATAATAATAATATTATCTTTAATTATTATTAGTATTACTATTATTAGACTATATACAGGCAAGCCTCATATAACATGGTAAATAGGTTCTTGAAAAAT
Source organism: Olivierus martensii (assembly GCA_000484575.1). Taxonomy (NCBI): domain Eukaryota; kingdom Metazoa; phylum Arthropoda; class Arachnida; order Scorpiones; family Buthidae; genus Olivierus; species Olivierus martensii. Next base: position 97,710 of record AYEL01082649.1, read on the forward strand.
ATTGTGAAACTCTTATATGAGACCTGGAGCCAATACAAAAAAAGATAATTACATTCCAAAACCAATTAAAAATAAATAACTTTAATTCCACATCAGAATTTAATTTGGAATAAAAAAAATGGTTTGGAATGACTTTAAAAATTCTTAATAAGAATATTAATAATATGAAACATAAAGAAAGAAAAAGTACAGAGCCTATGTAATATTCATTTAATAATTATATCTTTCTTATCACTGTTCAGTTAAAACAAAAACATTTTTTCTTTTTAACAATATCAACTTTAAATGCAGAAAAAAGTTCAGAAAATGAAGTTTGTGCATCGTCAACTCTCTCTACAAAATCTGTAATCTAACCCACTACAAAACAATCGTTCTTTAGGATATACCAAAAATAATTTATAATAAAAAAGTTTTTCCTATTTCACATTCCTCTATTGAAGAAGAAAAAATTTATTTTTTTATCCAAGAACTGAACATTTGGAACACAAAATACTCAATGGTTGAAAATTAACTCATTTAAATTGAAATCAAAAATAGACTGCATATCATCCCTCTCATAGCAAACTAGCAAAATTATATTCATGATTAATTTTAGCAAAGTATTTCCCAACGATTGCATTTTGTGTGTGTATTCTGTGTTTATAGTGTGGATCTACAAAAATTAATGAAAATGTTTTGTGTTGTAGGAGAGTAAATGTAATTTTCTAAATGTGGTTACAAAATGTGAATTGTAAAAGTACCAATCATTTGAGGGCTTTCACAATGTTTTAATCATGTTAGAGCAAAATGCTTATATGTTCAAAAATAGACTGCATATCATCCCTCTCATAGCAAACTAGCAAAATTATATTCATGATTAATTTTAGCAAAGTATTTCCCAACGATTGCATATGTGTGTGTATTCTGTGTTCATAGGGTGGATCTACAAAAATTAATGAAAATGTTTTGTGTTGTAGGAGAGTAAATGTAATTTTCTAAATGTGTTTCAAAATGTGAATTGTAAAAGTACCAATCATTTGAGGGCTTTCACAATGTTTTAATCATGTTAGAGCAAAATGCTTATATGTTGCTATATATTACTTCAAAAAATAAAATTAGGATTCTGTAAATTTAACAATAAATTTGGATTAGTTATGAATAATGTAGCATTAAATATGATAAATTAGAACAGAAATCAGAGAAATTTTGAAGTTAAATAATTAATTAAACATTTTTCAAATTATAATTCATTTCTTAATCTTTTTTTTTATTATTCAAAAGTTTCAGTTGTTGATTCTTTTAGAATTAACAACTGAAACTTTTGAATAAAAAAATTTTAACCAAATTAGAAAAACTTTGAACTAAAATTATTAATCAACCTAGATCAATAATTTGGAATAAGTCAAAAAAATTTTTGTAAAAAAGTTGGAGTGACATTATAGCCTCTTCCCAATATAAATTTGACTTCACATAAAATATTTCACAAATAATTTTTTTAATATTTTTTTAAATATGGAATATAAACATTTATTGTATTTGTAGGTTACAAGTTTGAACACTTTAGTTTACAATATTGAAACATCATTTTACTTAATTTATTTGTTTTTGTATATTGTTTATTGATCTTAAGTATCAAAAATTACTGGTGCAATATCCTTCCATGCAGTGTTGTCATCCCCTTCAGTTGAGGAACAATATGGCATCATAATAATGTATAAATGCAATCACTGTAGCAATGTAGCTCTGAGAGATTTTAATTCAGAATTTTTGTTAAAAAATTATTTTTTCAACTTACATAAAATTTGATATGCTTAAATTTCTGAAAAATAAATGGGAGTGGTTGTATTCTAATGTTTTTTCCAAGAATTTTTTGGTAAAATCATTAGAATTTTAAGAAAACTAATTACTACTAACTAAATTTATTGATTTCTAAAAAGTTATCAATTCTTGTTCAATTTAATATCCAACAACAGGAAAAAAAAATCATTTTCCTGCTGTTTTACATCTCTTTCCAGCTGCTTATTACAAAATGCAGAATAAACCAGTGAAGTGAGGATGAATAACAAACCAAGTCGGTTGGATTCATTAGTTTATTTCTGAAAACTTGATGCATTAAATCTATATGACATATGGTGAGAGAATTAAAAGCCCATCATAAACTAGCTAGATCTATAATTGAATTGGTTAATATGATATAGGATAGGGATTAATGGGATAAACTGAATTTCATAATAAATCTGGAGATGAAGGGCAAGTAATCAATCCCAGAATCTAAATGGATGGCAGATTTCTTAATAGTTAACCAATCAGCCAACCCAAAATAATAACTATCTTCCATATTTAAATTTTTCAAAAATTACTTTTTATAAATAATTATACCATATGACATCATATTAAAAATATTTTAACATCGATTACAAAAGATGTTTTTGTTTTTAAACTTTATTTCTTTAAAGTATGAACTTCCAAATGTAAAATATATAAAATGGGTTTCATTTTTAATTATATGCAAAATATGCAACCATAACAGCAGATATTTATATTACTTTATAAGGCTGCATAGTTTTATTTCAAAAATAATGTTATATCACACAATTTATAAAAAATAGTCGAAATCAAAAATATAGTTATTCAAAAGAAATAATAACTATTATAATTTAGTACAAATAATCTTTTCACTAATAAAATTATTGAAAATAATATAAAAATAAAAATGATAACTCTGTTTTAAAGCAATTGAAATTTCAATAAAATTAATGTAATAAAATCAATGAACTTTTATACCTTTGAATATGAACAGGATCAACTAACAGCAACAACAAATCAGGATCCTGAAGCATTGCTAAATTTAAAAATTTTAAGATTACTAGAGATGGTTTAGATATTATTTATGTAAAAGAAATATTTAACATATTTTGAGAACAATTCAATAAAATAAAGATAATATACTGCTAAATATGAAAATGCTTAAATGAAATGTTTTATCATATTCATCTGATAACTTATCCAATGAAATGTTGAAATTTACATTTTATATTAAAATTTCAGCATATTATATATATTTTCAGGCAGAATATATTTTTAATTATTATTCATTAAATCATTATTTTTAATTATTATTCAATAATCTAATTGAAAATATTAATTTTTAATTAATTAAATTTATGGTATTCATTCTATTTGTGAGAATAAAAATATTTGATTTAATCAAGATTTTCATTATTATTTTCTCTGAGTTGATTAGTGCTTAAAATTAAATATGAATGCTTCTAAATATAAATTATTTTTTAATTTTTTCATACATTATAAAAATGCCAATAATATATATAATTTACCCAATGCTACTGGATCATCAGCTAATCCTGGTGTAGCTGCTATAATATTTTCCATAACTTCTGGCTTACTAAGTTGCTGAATCTGATAAAATTTAAAAGAATAAAAATACTGTTAAAATTTTTAATAGCAATTTATTTGAGAACAAATAGCATAGAAATATAATATTGTGTGTTAAATTTTAAAAATTTATTAAAATATGATTACAAATTATATATTTTAACAATTAATGATTTACAGGTACAACACAAATAATTCAACAAATACTTTAAGCAGAAATAATAAAATTTATTATTAGTTAAATATACAATTATTATCCAGATTAAAGTGCTTATTGAATTATTTATGTTATTTTATAGGCTGCAGTATTTGAAAGTTAAGATTATGCTTTGCAATAATTCTTTTTTGTCAAAAAATAAATATATTTAACAAAAATTGAAGTGTGTGATCCCAAAACTCGTTCAGTCCATTTTGTTCATTTTTTTTATTTCATGCAAATTCATATTACTATTGAAGTGATCTATCTTGTTAAAGGCCCGTTTCAAAAAATTGTCAAAACTGCACCAATCGATGTGTATGAACACTTGAGAACTGCTTTGTTTTTGAAAACTTGCTCAGTCCAGAGAGCAGTAACAATGAAAACTTATTCAGTCCTTTGCACATGTCCAGAATGTTTTCCTAATCCAGCAGAACAGTAAAAAACAAACTATTATTACTGTTGGCAATAAATTTATTATTGTGGGAATTTTTGTCATGTATATTAAAAGTAAAATCAATAATTTTTTAAGAACTTTAAAACCATCCTGTTACACTCACAAAATGCACACTTAGAGCTTTGTTTTTTTGTGTGCATTTTGCAATAATTTTTTAATGAAAATTTGATTTTTTTTAATAATAAAAATATTTTTTGGAATTTTTTCACTTGGTAAGTTATTACTGGCATTGGTCTCTAATAAAAACAATAACTAATATGTCTGTAGTTGCTTTAATAAATTATTTACAATTTAGTAGATACCCTAACCTTAAATCAAAATAATTTAGTTTTTCCTCTAATGAAGAATGGGTGTAATTGAAAACATGTTCAGTCCTTGAACTTAACAAGGTTCCATTAGCACCATTATATTTAGTCATTGTGTATTTAAAAACTAATGATGACTGATTTCAAGATTTCTACTGAGAAGTGCATGTATATGAATTAAAAACAGATATCTGATAGTAGATAATCACTGATATATGAAATACTTTCTCAATTCATATTTTGCTTCTCCTGAAAATTAATAAAAACAGACTGAATGTGTTTTGTAATCACATTCTTCAATTATTGTTAAAAAATCAAACGATGATAATAGAATTTTATTATTTAAATAACCAGTGATTTTAATTATTATATAAATTTTGGTTATTATGGCATTATCTGGTCTAATTATTATGGCAGTATAACATTATTTTGAAGATTTCAAGTTTGTTCTAGATCAGGATAAATTTTTATGTTTTCATAATTACACTTAATAAATTGACTATGATTCACACTTTAAACTTTTTATAATAAAAATTTACCCCAATTGTTTGAGTAATTTATCTATTTTAAGATAAAATATCTCTTATAAATAAGACTATCATCATAAGTTCTTTCACTGAATATAATTCATCCTCAGATAGATAATCATTTCTTTAATTTACCAGTATTGAATCTTTTAATGAAAAAATTAACAAGGATTATTTACTTATTATTTTTCAACAATTTTATATATCAATAACCACTTAGCAATCTCTATATGATACATTACTTCTTAGAATTTCAATGTTTGATACAATTTGAATAAATTAAGCTTTATTTTTTGCTACATTGCAATAACAGTTTTGTCATAAAATTTAAATTTCTGTAATTAGATAAACTTGTTTGAGTTTCATATTTTTTATAATTAATTTTCTAGTCTCATATTTGTATTATAATTTCTGAAATGAAATTCTACAATATTTCTGACTTTTTATTTAAAAATTTTATTTATCATATTTTAGCAGTTACATTGTCAATAATTAATATTCTAAAATGTGATTAATGTGAGAGATGTACTTAATTTTGCAATCCACTTCAGAAATAAAGTTTTGATTTTTTTTAATTGTCTATTAATGAAAATTTTTGCATATCTCTGAGATATGGGATATTTTTTTCAAATATGTATCTTCAAGAACACATAAAATAAGAATAAAATGTATAACAGAGTTTAATATAAATTAAAAAACTGCTTAAAAAATGAATATTTTACCATTGTTCGAAATGCAGGATTCATTAATGCCGTTCTCAATGCAATAACCAATTGCTGAATTTCTTCTTGACTTAGTCCTATCAAAAAGATAATTTAATTAAAATTTTTATAAAATTTAATATAAAAGAT
>AYEL01082650.1:0-13697 GCA_000484575.1 Olivierus martensii
TTTTTAATTTAATATAGAAAATTTAATATAAAGAAAATTTGTAAATTTAATTAATAATAAAATTATTTAAGCTAAGTACAGGAATTAGAAATGGTTTTCATATATAGTTTTATGCTGCTGCAAAAAAAGAAATGAAATTTTGTTAAAGTTAAATGTAAACCAAGTAGAAGAATACAGGCATTTTTCTATTTACAATCATTTGATTTATGATAATCCAATATTATGACTGCTCTACAATATTCTGAACTTGGTTATTTTCACAGCATAACAAAGTTAGAAAACTTTGTTATGCTGTGAAGCTAAACAAAGTTAGAAAACTTTTTGTTTTATTTAAAATTTACAGTAGGCCAGATTGCTGCATAAGCAGTCACTTACCACTTTGGAGAATGCAGATTCAATTCCATGTGTTTTTTATTTTGTTTTTACAATGAATAATGATTATAACAAAATTTTATCTCGTCCTATGAGGCTCATTATAAACTAAATTTCACTCTTTTTATTATTAAATAAGTTTTATTATATTCAATAATATATTAGCTATAAATACACTGTGTATTTGAATACAAACATCTTGTATGTTTATCCACTAATATGGTTACAGATTACAAATGGATCTGGTTATTTGCGGGAGATAACTCATGTTGATACAAATTATTACCATTGTTGGTCATTTTTGACTTCGTTTTTTCGACCTAAGATAAGTAACTAGAGGAATATCTGATTGTATTAAATAAAATAGCTAATAGCTCACCAATCTAAATTTTCTATATTTACTAAAAATTTTAAAAAAGTTTTCTTTTATAATTAGAAGGAACTATTTCCGGCAAAAGAAAATATAAAATTTCAATTCGTATCAATTAAAATAAAGGGAAATATTTATTTTAAACATTCTTTATCTAAGCAATATTTTTCTGCAGAATTCAGTTGTGTATGTATGTATGTATGCATTTATGAATACAAAGGGCTGGCACTAGGCACCAGAAAAACAAACAACACTTGGGGCAGCATTAGAATAGAAAATATGCATAATTTTTTGATCTATTTTACAGTTAGAACTTAATTATAACCTGTTTATTTATAATCAATTATAAATTATTTTAAGTACACAAATACATTTTTTTCTCAAGAGAATGTGCCTTCATGAGAAAGTGAATTAGTTGCTAGCTCAATGCAAAAATTTTCTTGCATATAAACAGATGACTGAAGTTCAAGCTTTGGAATTTTAAAAGACTGTTTAAATTTGTCTTTAAGAGACTTTTTAAACTGGTAATTATTATTTATTGAGCAACAAAATTATTCTATGAAACACATGCTTTGAATGAAAATAAAATGAATAGAAATTATGAAATTTTTGCTGTTTATTTTTATTAATTTAATATACTGCAACTATTCTTATATTTTTAACAAACATGGACAATCAGTTCTATAACCAATTCTATTACTTCACAATATTAAATCAGTTTTCCAGTATTTGCAATTATACAATTGTAGAAATAGGAGAAAGAAAATAGTTTTAGAACACTAGAACAATTCTGTTCAAGACACAGTCAAAAGCAGTCATTTGGTCAACTGTTTAATAACTGAAGACTAATCAATTTGTGATTTACTTCTTAGTGTCCATAAGGGTAGAAAAAGGTTTTCTACAAAAAAATGATTTCAAATTAATTTTTTCTATAGAAATTAAAAAATATATTTCAAACTATGATTTAAAGTATATTTTATTAATGTGACCTTATCCATAAGGGTAGGAAAAGGTTTTCTACAAAAAAATGATTTCAAATTAATTTTTTCTGTAGAAATTAAAAAATATATTTCAAACTATGATTTAAAGTATATTTTATTAATGTGACCTTAATTTATTGTCAAATGTTTAAAATTTAAAAAGCCCTAAACATTTGACAATAATCCAAACAAATTTTAAAATTTTATTTAGAATTTTAATAATTGTGTTTTTCTTATTAGATTGTGATGTTTTATGCATAATTTTTCTTTCATATTAATCAAAGTTTTACACTATTTTTATGAATTTATGTTTACATTTTTCAAGGAAATTAATACTGTTACTGTTATTTTATTTGGTTTTATCAGTTATCATTTTAAAGTATTTGATTATTGGATACTGTATTATATGTGAAACTTTTTTACTTTTTATAAATATCTATTACACATTTTTATTTTTTATGAATATTGTATTTAATGCAGTTTGGCCCAGTGTGATCCATGTATCACAAAACAAAAACAACGTAACTGTTCATTGTGACTATAATTAAATTGTCCAGTAATTAGTGGATTTTCAAAATGTGACAAATTAATAAAATAATATTTAAAAAAAGCTTAGGCACTTCAGCTTTCCTCAGCTTTTCCTTAGTATCAGCTTGTCAATTGGAGTTTTTGAAAACACCAGAGTTTCAGTAATTCTAATTGAAACTAATAGATACTTTTCACAAATTAATGATGAGATGATATTTTCAAAATGTCATTTTGTGATCAATGGAATAAAGTAAAAAAATGAAAAAATTTCATTTCATTTCACTTGTGTCATGTGTGAAAATGGAACTGCCCCTCTTAAGTAGTGTGTATAATGAATCAGAGCAGAACTAAATATAAACATTCTCCATTATTTCCAATGCACACACAGCTATTACAATCATATCAAAATTCAATAAAACGAATTTAAGACAATATATTACCGTATTACTTTGAATTTAAGCTGCAGTAGGATTTTAAAATTGGAAAATTGGAAAATGAATTTAAGACAATATATTACCATATTACTTTGAATTTAAGCCGCAAAATTGGAAAAAAATTTTTACAATAGGTACTGAAAAATAAGAAACATTTTTATTTACTTAAAAAGGTACTGTACTAATATATATAATAAACTACCTAATTTATTGAGATTGATTAGAATATGTTTGATCTCTTCTCCCAAACATGTTCTAACCCCTCTTAAATAGTGAGTATAATGAATCAGAGCAGAACTAAATATAGACATTCTCCATTATTTCCAATGCACACACAGCTATTACAATCATATCAAAATTCAATAAAACGAATTTAAGACAATATATTACCGTATTACTTTGAATTTAAGCTGCAGTAGGATTTTAAAATTGGAAAATTGGAAAAAATTTTTTACAATAGGTACTGAAAAATAAGAAACATTTTTATTTACTTAAAAAGGTACTGTACTAATATATATAATAAACTACCTAATTTATTGAGATTGATTAGAATATGTTTGATCTCTTCTCCCAAACATGTTCTAATCAATCTATCATCAATTCTGTTATCATCCATGCATTCTTTTGTAATCAAACTTTAACATCCTTAAGAAATTGGGTAACTTCACCCAATTTTCCTTGAAAATTGGGTGGAAACTTCACCCAATTTTCCTTGGGTGAAGTTTTTTGTTTAAATAATAAAAAGTGGCAATTTGTTTCTATCAGCGGTTATAAACAGTATTATAATAATTCGTGATTTTACTTATAATTAAAATTTGGCCAGATACAACGCGATTCTACACAGTTTCTATCAAACCGCAACTGGATTAAACCAAAAAACTATGAACGGGGGACCACCGAATAAACTGTTATCAATGGTTGTAATGTTACTATCAAACCGCAACTGAATTAAACCAAAAAACTATGAACGGGGGACCACCGAATAAACTGTTATCAATAGTTGTAATACTATGCTCATGCGTAGTGCTTAAAGCAAAAACCCGATCATTTGGGAGTGGGAGATCGGGAGAAATAAGATGTTAAAATATTCGTTTTGAATTGCACCCAGATTTTGTCTTAAAAATTTGAATAAAAAGTGCGGCTTAAGTTCAAAGTAATACGGTAATTATATTTTATAAAAACAAACAAATATTCAAAATAAGATCTTTTAAAACTTTTCCAAGACTTTATTTAATAGACATTTTAATAGGCTTTTTTGGTAAAAATCAGATGCTATACTCATCTATTGTATGCAGTATCTATAGATGTATAAACAGGTGTCATTACACTAAGTTCTTTGGCTACTATGCTTTCAATAGAAATTAAGGCTAATTGTGATATTATATTCCTTAGATAATTTTTGATTATTTTCAATATTTCCAGTGCATACCATCACCAAAAAAATGCTGAGTCTAATTAATAATATAGAAGCCAATATCATATGAATAGAAATGTTATAGCTCAATCTGTGAGACCTTATTACACAAAATATGCCACAACAAAAATTTTTTAGAATTTAATTTAAAAAGTAATTTGGTGCCAAATATTCTTGTGACTAAGACACACTGACATTGCTCATTTTTATACAGGAGAAAGAAGTTTCTCAAAACTAAAAATAATTAAAAATTATCTAAGGAATATAGTCACAATTAACTGTAATTTCTATTGAATGCATAGTAGCCAAAGAATGATTTTGAAAATCTCTTAAAAGATTTCTCAATGAGTAAAACCAGAGAAATTAAATCTGTACAGTATTTGCTTATTTGTGTACTATATTTAGATTTTTTTTTTAATTTAAAAATTAAATTTTTGGTATTTTTGCATACACTTCTTCTCTATTGGTTCAGTTCCAAAGCAATAGAATTAAAGAACTGGCAGAAAGGCTAATCAGAGAAGCAATTGAGCTTGAAGAGGAAAATATTCTTATTTTTCCTAAAATTTTAAAACTGCAACCTGGTTATTTTCTTTAAAAAAAACTTATTAAAAATTAAAGTAAGTATGGTATGCATCAAAACAGTTTGCTTGAAAAGAGAAAAAGAGCTTGAGCCAGCACTGGATACAAATTGCAGAAACCCTCATATAAACACAGTACTTCTACAACACAGTTTTTACTTAACATATTTAGAAAATTACATTTACTCACCTACAACACAATATTTTCAATAATTTTTGTAAATCCACACTATGGACATACAATACTCATATAAAATGCAATTATGGGGAAATACTTTGCTAAAATTAGTCATAAATGCAATTTCACTAGTTTACTGTGAGAAGACAATATGCAGTCTATTTTCTATTTTAATTTGAAATTGAATTAATTGATTTAATTTTGTAATTGAGTTAACTGTCGACCATTGAGTATTTTATGTTTCAAACATTGTTCTTGGATAAAAAGTAAATTTTTATTCTACAATAGAGAAATGTGAAATAGAAAAATACATTTTTATTCATAAATTTTTTTGGATATGTATTAAGGAATGATTGTTTTGTAGCAGGTGGTAGCAGGTTAGATTAGCAATTTTGTAAAGAGAGCAGATACACAAACTTTAAATGTAGAAAAAAGTTCAGAAAGTGAAGTTGATATTGTTAGAAAGAAAAAATGTTCTCATTTTTAATGAACAGCAATAAGAAAGATATAATTATTAAATGAATGTTATATATGCTGTATACTTTTTCTTTCCTTTTGTTTTAAATATATTGTTTTTTAGTCTTATGTATGTATATTTTTCTCTCTTTGCTTTGTGTTATTAATATTCTTAATAAAAATTAATTTTCTTATGTGAAAATTAAGAAAGTTATTTGTTTTTAATTAGTTTTGGAACATAACTCTCCTTTTTGTATTGGCTCTAGGTCTCATATATGGTTTCAGACAACATGGTGTTTTTTAGGAACCTATCTACCATGTTATACAAGGAATACCTATACATATATAGAAATTTGCCTTGTCAAATATTGTTAGAATTATCTGTGTATAACAAAATGATCATCAGATGTAAAAGTAGTTCTGCTTGTTAAAAAATCTAATAAATGACATTTTAAATACTATAAAAAAAGAGATAAAATTTATATGATATATACATAAATGAAGAAATAATAAATGCAAAGTATTGGAAAATATGATTTAAGAATAATTTGTTTTATTCTGAAAATATACTTTTGATAATTGAATCAAAATTCACATGTTTTAATATTGATATAATGGCTGTTCTTTAGAACTGTTATATATGATATGATTCATTAAGTGATTTAAGAATAATTTGTTTTATTCTGAAAATATAATTTTGATAATTGAATCAAAATTCACAAGTTTTAATATTGATATAATGGCTGTTCTTTAGAACTGTTATATATGATATGATTCATTAAAAATCTTTATGGATTAGTTATGTTATAATTATTTCATATGAGAGAAAATTTTCTGGAAAATATAAATAAAAGCACAGTAAACTGAATTAAGCCTATTTTTCAATATATGCTCCATTTAAGTTGAAACATTTTTCTATACAGTGTCACCATCATTTTAAGTTCTGCTAGAAATCAGTGCTCTTTGATTCTAGTCACTACTCTAATGTTTCACTTGAAAATATTTCATTTCATCTATCAATTTCAGCAAACACCTTTAATGTCTTTTTTAGATTTGGGAATAAAAAAAAATTTGATGGGGCTAAATCTGAACTATATAGAGAGTGCAGTAAAATCTCCCATTAGTATTTATACAATACCACCCTGGTAGAACTTGCAGAGTGAGCCAGTGTGTTGTTATGGTGAAACAAGATGTGTTGATGAATTTTTCCAGGCCAATTTTCTTTTAGAGTTACATGCAGTTTTCTTAAAACTGTTTCATAATAACTTGCAGGTATTGTTCTTTGGCCTTCAAGAAAATCTATAAGCAATACTCCATCAGAATCCTAGAATTGGAGTCCATTACCTTCATAGCTGATCTTTCTGCTTTAGCTTTTTGAGAGCACTTGAACTCTTTGATAACCATTGTTTTGATTATTCCTTGCTTTTGGGATCAAACTGATAGATCCAAGTTTCGTCATCTGTAGCAGTCTTATTTAAAAAAGCATCAAAATCAAAGTCATATTTATTTCAATGTGGCATAATACCACACACAAGTATTTATGTAGCATTGTCATGAATATCAGATAACACTAGTCTAAACAGGTTTATACTCACATCAAATAATTATAAATATACAGGGTATTCCAAAATGATCTTTACAACTTTGATCACATATACATGGTGTCCGAAAAGTAACTTTACACTTATAGAAAATTATTAAAAAGATAGAAAGAAGGATGTGCACTTAAGATTCTATTCCAAAATGATCTTTACAACTTTGATCACATATACAGGGTGCAAAGTCGCGGTTTAAAATGAATGCAATTCTATTAATTATAACTACCTAATGGCTAGCGACTCTGCAATCCAGAGTTCGGCCTGAGCACAGGTCTCCAACTAAGTTCTAACTTAAAACTAATTAGCTACAAAAACAATCTAACAATAAATAACAAATCATGGCACCAAATATAGGTCTCTTCTCAAAATGATTTCACTGCAGGAAATGGTGCAAGTTGAAGATTTATTGACTTTAAATCTGCAATGCAGGTACAACGTAAATTTCGGTCTGCAAATATAGATCTCTTCTCAAAATGATTTCACTGCAGGAAATGGCACAAGTTGAAGATTTATTGACTTTAAATCTGCAATGCAGGTACAACGTAAATTTCGGTCTGCATATAATTGAAATCCACCTTTAAGACCGACAATTTATGAATGGCATAAGAGATTTATGACAGCAGGTAACATTCTGCCAAAAGCGAAATCTGGTTGGCCTAGCAGAAGCTCCGAAGATGTTGAACAAATTCATGAATCTTTTCATCGTAGTCCTCGTAAATCGATTCATTTGGTGGGTTCTGCCAAAAGCGAAATCTGGTCGGCCTAGCAGAAGCTCCGAAGAAGTTGAACAAATTCATGAATCTTTTCATCGTAGTCCTTGTAAATCGATTCATTTGGTGGCCTGTCAATTACAAATACCTAGATCAACTATGCATGATGAAAAATCGAATTACAGCGGCCATCAGGACTGTCGATTCTGTAATGCTTCAGAGAACCTTGCTTGAAATCTCTTACTGACTCAATGTGTTGCGTGCGACTAATGATGCACATATTGAAATATTGTAAGAATTGTCAAAAAACTTTGATAATTTCTGTATTGAATAAAAAATACCATAAATGCATATCTTTGTTTTTTAAATGATTTTCTAAAAGTGTAAAGATACTTTTCGGACACCCTGTATTTCAGATATCATATTAAAATGTCGTAAGAATTGTCAAAAAACTTTGATAATTTCTTTATTGAATAAAAAATACCATAAGTGCATATCTTTGTTTTTTTAAATGATTTTCTAAAAGTGTAAAGATACTTTTCGAATACCCTGTATTTCAGAAATGGGGATAGGTAGAAAGATGAGGTTTGCCGCATAATGTTCACACACACCTAAAGTTTTAGTAGCCGTTTAATAGAGTTCAATGTATGCGCCATCTATAGCACACAGGATATCTAAAGCGATATTCCAGTTCCTCCCATCTCCGGCATATCAGAAATGGGGATAGGTAGAAAGATGCGGTTTGCTGCATAATGTTCACACACACCTAAAGTTTTAGTAGCTGTTTAATAGAGTTCAATGTATGCACCATCTATAGCACACAGGATATCTAAAGCGATATTCCAGTTCCTCCCAAGTCCAGCATAGCTTGTCCTCATTAACATATGCAATTGCTGCTCTGATGCAAGCTCGCAGTTCCTGCAGATCCCACACCGGCGTTTGGTAGACAGTATTCTTCACAAAGCCCCAAAGAAAAAATATAATGAGGTTATGTCTGGAATCTCCGGCATAGCTTGTCCTCATTAACGTATGCAATTGCTGCTCTGATGCGAGCTCGCAGTTCCTGCAGATCCCACACCGGCATCTGGTAGACAGTATTCTTCACAAAGCCCCAAAGAAAAAATATAATGAGGTTATGTCTGGAGATCTTGGGGGCCAGGAAATGGGTTCTCTCTGCCAATCCAGCAACCTGGAAATGTGTCCTCCAAACCTTCCTAACAATCAAGGCCCAATGAGGAGGGGCATCATCCTACTGCAGCATGATGTCAGGTTGCAGTTCTTCGACCTGTGGAAATGCAAACTTCAATGAGGAGGGGCATCATCCTATTGCAGCATGATGTCAGGATGCAGTTCTTCGACCTGTGGAAATGCAAACTGTTCCAACATGTCTAGATTGACAGTTGAGGTTATTGACGCAGTCTCCAAGGTCCAACATAACCTCATTAGATTTTTTCTTTGGGACTTTGTGAAGGATACTGTCTACCAGTACCCCGATGCAGGACCTGCAGGAACTGCGAGCTCGCATCAGAGCAACAATTGCATATGTTAATGAAGACCATGCTATGCCAGACATGGGAGGAACTGGAATATTGCTTTAGATATCCTGCATGTTACAGATGGCACACACATTGAACTCTATTAAACAACTATTAAAACTTTAGGTTGTGTGAACATTATGCTGCAAATCGTACCTTTCTACCTATCCCCATTTCTGAAATATACGTGATCAAAGTTGATTTTGGAACACCCTGTAGTATTCCATTTATGAATAATAATCACTTTCTGAAACTTTTTGAACACCCTGTGTATAATAATAGAAATTAATCCTTAATTTTATAATCTGAGAAAACAAAATTTAATAAAAGTGGGTCAATTATTGTTAATGAAATCTTTTAAACAGATGTGAATTATGAATTTAGAAAATATTAATTGAAATAGATATATTATGTTTAGAGTTTTTCATTTGCTATTCTGACTCATTTGAAAAAATTAATATTTCCTAATTTCAAAACATTAAATTTATCTTTTTAGATATTTGTAATTATATATTAAAAAATGATTAAATAAGTGCAGTAATATTTTCTTTTAAAACAATATTTCTTTCTTATAGTTTCTAGATAAATTACTGAAATGTGATAATTTATGAATAAAATTTCTTTAGAAGGTTCATTTTAGCATTAGATAAACATAATTTTGATCATTTTATGCTTTCTCACCCATGTAAGAGGTAATTTATTGATCACCTCCCTCAAATTACACAAGATTTTATTTCCCCCTCTTGCTGTTTGAAAATAAGGAAGTATACATTTTATAAATTTGTAATTGTTAAGGCAGATTATATATTATATTATATTGTTAAGGCATTTAAGGCAGATTTATAGTAGTCAAGTTACTTGTAATGAAGTTTCTTGAAGACAAGTAACTTGAACTGAATCTTCAGTTGATATTTTGGTCAAGTATTTGAAGCAAATATACTAAATCAATTGAAATAGTAAGTGTGGAAGTTGCATTAATCACAATCTTGCTTTTGTCTTGTCTCTATGCTTATTGCTTTCATTGACAAAAGACAAACTGGTCAGTTGATAGTTGTAACAACAGTCAGGAGAGAATTAAATTTTAAAATAAATCAATTTAAATTAGATCATCAGAAAAAATTATTGCTCTGAAATGCAATAGCATAATTCTATTTATAATTACTTTAACATAAAAAAATCCACTTACTTTGACAATAAGAAGTTATAATCAAATAAAAATAATGTTGCTCCTTAAATGAATCATATTTAAAAAACCATTTATTATAACATAGGAGGATGGAATTATTTTCATTGGTCTATAATTAAAACATAAATGTAATACAAAAAAATATGCTTTTAATAAATTAATAACTGATGAAACAAACTATATTATCTTGGAAAATTTTTCTAATCCAAAAACTTTTGGCATTTGTATTATTTTCATTAAAGCTAATTTTGTTTATAGCTTCACTTTCATTAGTTTAAGTCCATTTGAAAATATTGAAGTCAAATAACAGTTCTTATTATTCAGGTTGATTTTTAAGGCAAGAAAAAGTAGAAAAAGCATCTACTTATTCAAAAATTGAAAATACCTTTCTATTTTATTTAGATTCAAATAAAATGAAACATTTGTATTAGAAAAATCAAGTTTTTTGCATTAAGCAACTTGATTACAAATAATTTATCTAAATGTGAATCTGACTTAAATTTTTAATGTTAAAGAGCAACAAAAAAATATAACATTTCAAAAAATGTAAATTATAATAAATTTACTTTACAATACAATGAATTAAAACGAGTTACCCTCACAATTTACAGATGAGCTTCATATTAGGGCCATAAGTGTTATTTTTGAAAATTATAATAAACAATTAATAATTTAAGAATAAACACCACCAAATACAATCTGTTTCTCCATAGCCTTCTTTTACAACTAAACCAATTACAGCTCTGAAAATTTTCTGGTCTGTCTGAATAAACACCATGTTCTATATTATCTACGGTATTCTGTCTGACCATAAGTCTGATTCTAAACAGTTTATTGTTCAAAATCAGGACAACTTCACACTGCGTCCGATTTCAAGAGTCAGACTCAATTTGTCGTGATAGACTTGTCCAACTGTCAGCCATAGCATTCACATACGGCAACAGCTGACTAGTCATAACCAATCAAATTGTATCTTAAGTAACCTAAACCAAATTAATCAGGATAGTTGTTATATAGTTATCATTTAGCTTTAAAACAAAATGGCAAAAATGTTGGATGATGATAGATTATTTGAGATAGTTTCAAAATCTACATTATTGATGTCGAAGAAATGTAGTTTTGATTATAATCATATAAATCATTGAAATTTATTAATGTCTATTATATCAATTAGATTAAGATATAAAAATATGAAGAGTTATCAAAATGTCTCATCCAGGAAGTTATTTAATTAATCTTCAACTCTTCGGTATAATGTAAATTTATTAAAAGCTTGTCAGCAAAAATATATTTTGCTGCTACTGAAGTTAATGAAAAGCATTAAACTAAATAATTATGTATCAGAGATGTCTTTTAATATGGAAGTTTCTCATTGGTTGCAGCTATCCAACTATTCAGCCTCAAATTTGAAATATTCAACTTTTCAAATTGGTCCAACTCTAATGCATAGTCAAATGAATTGGATTGGTTACTATAGAAACATGACTACAAGTTAGGTCCGACTCTCAAGTCAGACAAAATGTGAAGTCACTCTCAGACGTATGGTTTGAATGAATGACTTATGATCTGGTCTGATTTTGAATGATTTATTGATTTTTATTCAGATAGATTTCTGATATAGAATCCTATAGATGTAACTTTTTGTCACAAGTCACCCTGTGTATATATATATTAAATACATAATTTGCTAATAAGCAATTTCCATTTGTTATAATTATGAAAATGTTTTTCTTAATCACTGAAAAGTTTATCTTAATTTTCGAAATATTTCCATTAAATTTTAACATTTTTATGCAGATTTTTAAAATGTTTTTGTTATATACTGAAATATATTCACTAATTTTTAAAAAGATTTCATTATTTAGTACAATTATTTCAATCATTTAAAATTTTTTTTACTAATTTGTGAAACTTTTTCATCAATATAAGAAAATTTTTAAGAAATTAATATTTACAAAATCAGGACGACTTCATACTGTGTCCGATTTCAAGAGTCAGACTCAATTTGTCGTGACAGACTTGTCCAACTGTCAGCCGTAGCATTCACATACGGCAACAGCTGACTACTCATAACCAATCAAATTGTATCTTAAGTAACCTAAACCAAATTAATCAGGATAGTTGTTATATAGTTATCATTTAGCTTTAAAACAAAATGGCAAAAATGTTGGATGATGATAGATTATTTGAGATAGTTTCAAAATCTACATTATTGATGTCGAAGAAATGTAGTTTTGATTATAATCATATAAATCATTGAAGTTTATTAATGTCTATTATATCAATTAGATTAAGATATAAAAATATGAAGAGTTATCAAAATGTCTCATCCAGGAAGTTATTTATAATCTTCAACTCTTCGGTATAATGTAAATTTATTAAAAACTTGTCAGCAAAAATATATTTTGCTGATACAGAAATTAATGAAAAGCATTAAACTAAATAATTATGTATCAGAGATATCTTTTAATATGGAAGTTTCTTATTGGTTGCAGCTATCCAACTATTCAGCCTCAAATCTGAAATATTCAACTTTTCAAATTGGTCCAACTCTAATGCGTAGTCAAATGAATTGGATTGGTTGCTATAGAAACATGACTACAAGTTAGGTCCGACTCTCAAGTCAGACACAATGTGAAGTCACTCTCAGACTTATGGTTTGAATGAATGACTTATGATCTGGTCTGATTTTGAATGATTTATTGATTTTTATTCAGATAGATTTCTGATATAGAATCCTATAGATGTAACTTTTTGTCACAAGTCACCCTGTGTATATATATATTAAATACATAATTTGCTAATAAGCAATTTCCATTTGTTATAATTATGAAAATGTTTTTCTTAATCACTGAAAAGTTTATCTTAATTTTCGAAATATTTCCATTAAATTTTAACATTTTTATGCAGATTTTTAAAATGTTTTTGTTATATACTGAAATATATTCACTAATTTTTAAAAAGATTTCATTATTTAGTGCAATTATTTCAATCATTTTAAATTTTTTTTTACTAATTTGTGAAACTTTTTCATCAATATAAGAAAATTTTTAAGAAATTAATATTTATCTTATAAATTTATCCTTAAACAAAAGTTTCATAATTTTTAAATAAAAATTACAAGTAAAATCATTCATATTTTACTGCTATATTTAGTTTAACATGAAAACTTCAAAAATACTTTTGCACTTAGCAAGTGGAAAAGTCAAAAAATCAGCAAAGAACAAGTTAAACAAATGATAAATATTATGCATTTACATAAACACAAAATCAAAAAATATAATTGACGGAATTATACTGTAATATAATATTCATTATAGTTATTTTAGTTCTTTTGAAATGTATTGATAAATAATAT
>AYEL01082652.1:0-19594 GCA_000484575.1 Olivierus martensii
GTTTTATATTTTGTTAAATATTTGATGAAATTTTCATTGAAATTGTTTTTTAAATTTAGTATAATTATCCTCTAGCTGTTTTTAATTCAGAAAAGTAAATCTATATAATAATCAGGCAATTCCCACTTATGCAGATCTGACATACATAGATCTGTACTTACATAAAGATTCCTGACTAAAAACAAAAATATATTGATCATAATGGATAGAGCTATAATGCAGAGATACAGGCATTTTTTCCTAATTTTATCATTTATCATATATACTTTTTTTTTCCTTATTAGATTTGTTTTAGTTAATGACTTGACTCGAATCCAGACATCTCTTGAAAAATTGAAAATGCGAGTTTTGGAATCAAATATGGCCTCCAAGATAATAAGCATCTACTTTACCATGTGACTTATGCAATTATTCTTTAATATAACTATTTTTAATGTTATGTCTTTGCAACATATTATAGGTGTGTTAATACTGTATAGAGTACGCTTTGATATAGGAATGTTTTGACTTATGTAAGATTTTGTTGAATCACCCATTTACATAAGGTAGGGATTGCGTGTAGTTTAATTTGTTCAATTTATTTAGAATCTAATGAATAAGAAAAGTTATGAAATTTCATTGGATTATTTTACCAATAATGCTATATCTCTTTGTGTACATTTTTATTAAAAATGTGCAATATCATTTTTATGATATTGCAATCATTAATATTTTCTGTTTCATTTGATAAATAATAAATGAAATATTTTTTATAAAATCTGTTTGCTATTTTTAGTTTTCTTTTTTATATGATTATAATATGTCAAATTGGATATTCAGTAAATAATGTAATGGGTTTTTCCAATATCTCTAATTTTGTTCTGATAGGATTCTATATCAGTTACTTATATCAGAGTGACTTAATTTATAGATTTTTATGAAATTTAGTGACTGTTTTCTATCACTGAAGATCATTTAAAAAAATACATTTTTATTCTAAATTTTTAATAAAAATGTACACAAAGAGATATAGCATTATTGGTAAAATAATCCAATGAAATTGAAGATCATTTAAAAAAATACATTTTTATTCTATTATTATATTGAATTCAACTTCAATATAATAATAGAATAAAACTCAACTTTTAAAAAATTCAACTTTTAAAATATGTTCTTAATATCTTTTGAATTAAAATATTTTATGGAATTCAATAGAAAGACCATAACATTGACTATAACTTTGACATGCTTTTTAATTCAATATCTTTAATCATTCTAAAATAAAAAGATATTTATAAAACGTGGGAAAGTAATTCTTTTCAGAACTACTATTTTCAGCATGAAAGTCCACCAAGACTGCACAAAACATACACAAAAGTTAAAAACAAAGCCCTTTATCAGTCAAAAACTTTATTCAGAAATGTTTTCAATGCACTTGGCACCTTCCTCAGTTATCACTACAAAACTAAGTAGTCCCCTGATCTTATGTAACAGGGTTAGTTTTGTAGTGGTACTTGAGGAAGGTGCCAAGTGCATTGAAAATATTTCTGAATAAAGTTTTTGACTGCTAAAGGGCTTTCTTTTTTACTTTTATATATACTCTTTTTAGTATTATAAGAGTATAATGCAATATAATATAATACATTTATTTTTAGAATAGATATAACATTTCAATGTAAATGTAACATGACATTGACTTAAATTTACACTTACATATCTCATGAAACTTTTTCATTAGATAGGTGAAATATAGTTTTGTTTGGCATGATTTGTTTATAACTGTTTCTTGATAATAAATGCTTTTATGTTGAATTAAGAACCATCTTACATGCTAAAATACTAATGCCTATTGTGTTATAGTTTATTATTTAAGAAGACTTATCAAGATTTATTAATTCTTCTACTATTGACCAACATAATCTCATTCATATAATATAAAGGAATTAAGAAGTTAGGATTTTGTTTATAAAAATGAACAATCTGTATTAATAATGTTATTATAGTTTATCTTAGTTTTTTTTCTGTTTTTCATTTTGTTTATTCAGAAAATTGGATATCTGCAATTTTAACTGAAGAAATATATAAGAAGAATAAAATGAAGATGAATATTTTTAATTTGATTTATGAACTAAAAAATGCTGTAGATTCGGGTAAGATATTGACCCACTATTAGTCATGTCATTGAAGAGCTAAATTCCAATGCAATGGATCTCCAAGATCCACAAAATTAAACTTTAATGGTAACATTAATTATCATAAATTTATCATTTGTGTACAATATAATATTAATTTGACTATAGATACTGTAGATTCTATTATATTTGCAGTTACATCTATATAAAGTGATTTCAACTCTGATAATGAGCTTCAGTTCAATATAATTCAATGGATTGTGGCTGGGTGTATCATCAGATAATGAAGAGAGAATGATGGAGCCTAAATATCTTTTTTTAAATACAGTTAATCTGTTTTTCAAATAAGAATTTTAGGCATTTTATTTTATCTTGTCAGTTTATTGCACAGACATTACAACTTATTATCAACTTATTGCTGTTTCAATTATTTTAAGAATATATACTATATTTGAATTAAACAAAATAATATATACATACATACATTTATAATTATTATTATTGTAGTATTTTATTATATTTTTTTTGACCTATTCTTCAACATACATTTTATAACAAAATGCACTCTATTGAAATAGGTTATACCAAACTCATAAATAGAATTCAGATTTTTTTTTTAATATTCTTTTTGCTGAACAATAAAACAATCATAAACTGAAAGATTTGTTTATTTCATATGCAATATTTTTTATTTATTATGATACTTAAATATAATTGAATGCTTAATTAAATCATAAAACTTTTTATAAAACTGTTCACACAGTCTTTTGAAGCTATTAAAAAATATGCTTGCTTAAATAACAAAGGAATTTGATTCTCTAAATTGCAAATTATGAAACAGATATGTCAAACCTTCTTGTCTTATTCAAAATGTAAACAAACTAATAATTTGTAATTAGTTTCTATTTTGAGAATAAAAATCCATTTTATAATATAATAGCAATTTTTAGGTTTCAAATTGAATATTTGTTAAAACGGAAAAATATTTTCAGTTAAAATATTTTTCTGTTTTAATGATTTTCAATATTTTGTAAGCAAACATTTTATATATCTTTATATAGTTATAAAATATTTATATCTGTTTTATATCTTAATATCTTTCAGTAACAATCTATATCTTCATAAGAATAAACGTCTGTACAAGGGTAAATATATTTATTTTCATATAGAAATATTTTCAACCCATCATTGGTTCATTAGCTTCATTTTGTTTGAAGAAATTTTAATTTAGTATTTTATATAGAAGATGATAAAGATTCTTTTAATCTAGCACACTTATCACTCTTCTAAAAAATCACATAAAAGCCTGTTTAAAAATTGTTCTAAAGAAATATTATATAATAAGATTATATAATAATCTTAAACTTTCAAGTTCTGTTGCTTGTAACATAAATAATTCAACAAGTTCTTTAAACAGGAATAATATAAATTATATTATTCTTGCTTAAACTGGTTGTTAAATTATTTGTGAAGTTATCATATATTTGTACTACAGATAGTTAAGCATTTATCAATATGTAAATCAACTTACAGAACTAAAGTATATAGTCAATTTATTAGATCACACTTCATAACTGTGTTAAATTATAAGTCTACAAGTATTAGTATTCCCTGATTTACTCAAATAATTAAGACCAGTGTTTTTTGCATAATGTAATTTTGCATAAGTCAGAAAAATAACTTTAAAAAAAAAATTCCAGATCAAAAACCTCTAAAGTTAGGTAGATTATGTTAGGTGTGATTAGATATGACTTCATTTATAGAATGTTATTGCACCATATTGTTCTCTAATTGAAAAGAAAACAATATTTTAGCAAGAATATGATACTTAAGACCAATAAACAATATACAAAATGTAATAAGGCAAATGACATGTACTTTTAAATGTTGTAAAACTAGCATGTTCACAACATTCTGAATATTTTAAGGAAATTAATTAAATTTGATTTTTATTATTTTACTGCAGGGATGCATAGACTTGTCAAGTCTAAGGGCTGCATAGTTTCACTGTGGTTCTTAGGAGGGCCACCAAAAAATCCCCAAAAGTTATATATCATATCATGCTTATTAATTACTTGCTATAAAGCAATGTAATCAAAAGTAAACAAAGAATTTTTAATTGGATGTGTGCTATTGCATTTATTTAACAACTTTTTTTATATTAGATTCAATATTTGTAATAGCCAAATGCAAGATCAATTCTAAATTTTCATTAGTTAAACGGCAGTGTACCTTGTATACATGCACAATTTTTTTAAATTACCTATTTCACACACACAAATACAGTAAAAATTTAGAAAATGTTTATTATTACAAATATGATTATTTTTTTCTTATTGTTTAAAAACATTATTATCGAACCACTGTAAAATATTTCACATCAGAAAAAATATTATTTGAAAATGCACTGTTCAAAATTACAAATAATAATTCGTTGATTGTGTGACTTGTTAAAATAACACAAGGTGAGGAGGGCCGCCAATAAATCAATGGAGATTGGATGCACAGGGATGCACAAATCACGATCTGTGCATCCCTGTTTTACTATATATAAGGGAAACTTTTATAAAAGTATAAGGTAAATTGTAAAATTTTTTGGTTAAAATGTGTGTAAAATATTTTCTTGGTTAAATTTTATATAAATTTTTGCAGTTAATATTGGTTTTCAGACTGAAGAGGGCATTGACAACCAAAATGCATATCTGCATCATGGTTGACTGCAATATATATTTTTAAGATTTATAATTTGGTAATTGTCTAAATCATTGCTATGTAATAAATAAATGCAGATCTATAAAGAAGTCTTAAGTAAATGTATTTTAGCATGTTTACTGTATTTGTAAGTTATAAATCTAAATGTTTTTGCTTAATATCTGAAAAAAATAGAAAAATTAAGTAAAATATTTTACACAAAGTCAAATTTATTTATTTTCATAAAATGGATATATAGTCATATCTTGCCTTACATCATTAATTCATTCCAAGAAAGATGACTTAAGTTGTCAGTCTTGGAATGAATTTTAAGTCTAAAAACAAATTAAGTCAAATAAACTCGTTAAAAATGATCTAAAACCACTATATGGTTTAAATGACTATAAACTCCTCTATAAATAACTATAATGTTGTAATAACATTTTTAAGCTTTAAAACACTTTTTATTGGATTTTAGGTGATTTTTAAAATTTTATGAGTTTTTAATACGTTTGCTGATTGACCTAATATAAAGTTTCTTAAACTGATGTTAAGGCTGGATCTCATAGTTGTAAAAAGGAACTTCAATACACTGATATAAATGTATGTCAACAAAACCTTGGGCATACCAATGTTCAAACCAAAAGTATATGTAAAAATCAACAGCACTAAGGCAGGAGATATATTCATAACACAAAAAGTATAAATAACAACATTTAAGTTATGAATATATCTCCTGCCTTAATGTTGTTGATTTTTACTTATGAATTGTTTTGGCAGTGTAGTTTTTTGCAATTTTGTACGAAAGTATATGATGCTACATAAATAAACAACATCGTTTAGCTATAGGACAATTACTGTGACATCATTTGAAGTAAGATGATTCAACATGGATAGCAAAACTCAAGAATTGTTTTATTTATTGATGACTTCTTGCATATATTTATTGAATGTCATGGTTTTGCAGTTGCAAAATTCAAGATCTAAAAGAACTGCATGAATGCATGACATGTCATTTCAGAGAATAACAAAGTTTCAACAACCAGCTCATACTCCAATAACAAATGGTCAACATACTCTTGTACACTGTATAGAAAGTTGAACAAAAATCAATTTTGGTATAAAGACACAGCATCTAGCCACATAGCATATTTGACATCATAAGATCAATACACTTGCATATTTATATCATGTTTCACAGGCATAAAACATGATATTTATATCATGTTTTATGCCTGTGAAACATTGCCTTTAGTAGACCTTTTATTTTTTCCTATTATTATTAAGAAATCCAACATAAAGTCGAAAACAACTTAAAATGAGGTATGACTGTACATAAATGGGGAATACCTATATATTTATATCTATATTTGAGTTAGATAATTACCCTCTTCTTTAAAATGCTAAAGTTCTTCAAACAAGAATGTTAGTGATATGATCTA
This sequence comes from Olivierus martensii, assembly GCA_000484575.1. Classification (NCBI taxonomy): domain Eukaryota; kingdom Metazoa; phylum Arthropoda; class Arachnida; order Scorpiones; family Buthidae; genus Olivierus; species Olivierus martensii. The sequence continues at coordinate 6,245 of AYEL01082652.1, forward strand.
ATGACAGATTGAAAATATTCCTTTTATGGAAATAAATTCTTTATCCCATTAAATCCTTTTTATATTTTAGAACAAAAAATATTTAGATTAATCTGTTTGTATTTTCAATTTTGTTTGATTATGATGTAATAAATACAAGTATGATTGAAGCCAAGTAAAATGGCCTAAGTAGAGTTAAGTGTAAACATCATTTCAGTTATATTCAAATTTTTCTATTCATTTCAATATCAAATTTAATTTCTTCATACTAATACTAATTATAAAAATTATATTTATTATTTTACTATAAAATAATAGTATCTTACTTTGCAATCATTAAATTATTAGAAAATTTAAGGTTATAAAGTTTCACAATGTTATATTTCAATAACTTATAAAAGAGTAAAATATAGAGAAAATAAACCAAAATTAAATCATATAATATACGTGAATTTAACTTTTCTTTCATTTAATTATTACTATGAATTTTTCGAATACAGTAGGTCCTTGTTTAATGTTAGGGTTGGATTTCTGAAAATTTCTTTTAACTAAAATGACATTAACTGAAACTAAAAATCCATAAACCTAGTGTTATAATTCAGAGTTATGTTCCTATAATGTTTTTCTCCTGGTACTAGAAGTGATACTATTTGGCACTTTTTATGTTTAATCATTATTTTATTGATTAGTAATGGAGTGAAATAATTAAAAGAATGATTTAATTGTAAATTTTTACATAACAGTTTTATGTCATGATTTATGGAAAAGGAAATTATTTTCTAATAAAAGATGCCTTAGAATTCACAGATGTTATGTCCATGATTAGATTTTCCTTAACATTAGTTCTCAATAACTTGCTAATAGTGATGCCATTCCAGCCTCTATCACATGATATCTACACTTGCAAAAGTCAGCTGATTTGTAGAAGAAAAGGACAGACAAGGTGAGCCTTTTCATATAAATTTTTCAAACAATAGGATCCTAATTCAGTCCAGGTCCTCTGACTGAAAAGTCAAAACATTTCAATGTGGTGAAATCTATTGTCCTTTATAGTATTGTTAAACACAGTGTTCATAAATAATGTTTTATATATATATATATATCAATTAGAATTCATATAAAATGTGGTTTCCTATTTTTCTACAACTACTATAAGTTTCCAACTTGTTTTTTGTTCTTTGCATAAGAACAAAAAACAAGTTGGAAACTTATAGTAGTTGTAGAAAAATAAGAACAGCACTAAGGCAGGAGATATAATTCATAACTTAAAATAGGACTTTATTCTGTTTTGATGCCTTAAAAAATTTAATTTTTAAATTAATTTAGTTTTTGCTGGCAATGTAAGAGTGAAATGGTGATAAGTAAGGTGACAGTAAACATGGATCTACTGTATTGACAAAATATAAAGTTACAGTTAAATGAAAAGAATAAGTTATCTGATCTACCAAATATTTCTAAAATAGCCTTAAGCAAGTTATATTTAATTGTAAATTTATATTATACATATGTTTAATAATAAATAATAATAATAATAATAATAATAATAATAATAATTTATTAAAATTAATCAATTTTTTGAAAAAATGATAATGACTGACTATAATAACATTGTAATTATATCAAATTAATCTCCATTCTGTTTGATTAATCTCAGAGACAAAACTTTCTGCACTATGTAACCATAAGAAACACAAGCCCCAAACTTTTCATTATCTCCAACATTTACTTGATGTTTTAACAAGATCCAAGAAGTTTCTCTATGAAAATTCAGAATTGTTCTTTAACCAATTATTGAAATTAATTCTAAATTATTCTATTAGAGATTGATAGTTTTGTCTTGTCTGATCATGGATTTTCTCTTGAAGTTTTGTATTGACATAATGATTATCTTATCAGATTTATTTTTCTAATGATCACCATTATGCTGATTGATTTTTACTTCCTCAGTTTGATATAAATGTTTATATCAAATTAAACTACAGCAAAAATTAGAAATAAAAGATGTTCTTTAATTTCTTTTTACGGAAATATTTTCAATTAAAATATAACTATCATCAATCGTTTGATTCTATGTAAATACAAATATTAAAAACTATTTTTTTTCCTCAATTGCAATAAATTTTTTTGTGTGTGTTTTAGTTTTCTATGTTTTTAATTAACTTTATTTCTTGGAGAATCAAAATATTGGAAAAATTTCTTTAGCACTGCTTACCAAACAAATATTTCAATAAAAATTGTTTCATAAAATAATTATATAAAACATTTGATACTTCATAGCAGTATTTTCCAAACTTTCAGTATCTAAATATCCTTTTTAAAATTTCCTAATACCAGCATACTCCTCTCAGGAAAATACAATTTGGAAAAGTTGTTTACAATTATTCATATTGAATAAAATATAAGGTATTTTTTTTTTTTAACATTTGCATTATAAAAAATTACAGACCTATGAAACATTAACCAAAAAAAATGTAAAAGAGTAATCAAAATTAAAAAAATGCCTCATACCTATAAGGATACGTTTACTACACTTTGAGAAACATTACTTCAGATCAGTGCTTCTCAAAGTGTGGGTTGCGACCCTATATGACGTCACGTAACAAAATTTGGGGTCACAGAAATTTTAGCAAATGTTTTAATTCATATTCCTAGTTTATATAACTCTATACCTAGGATCACGAAAATGTTTTCTCGGGTAAAAGGGGTCGTCAAGTGGAAAAGTTTGAGAAGTGCTGCTTTAGAGCATGGATTGAGAATTAATAGCTTCATAGCTGCAAACTCTGATCATATGTTAATGATGCTTTCATACTGCACATTCACCTAAAGTAAAAATTTGTAAATATTTGCTCTCTAGCATCGATTATATTCATAAATATAGAAAATTATTAATAATATGGTTTTCTATCATGTTCAAATTATAAACAGCAAAAAGCATTTATGTAAAGCATTAAAAATTCAAGGAGGGTAAAATATTAAAGCACTAATAAAACAATAGTAGATACAAATAATATTTTAATTGAAAAGTTTTAGGCTACATTTAGTATTCATCCATCAGCAAAATTACATCCATTACAGAACTGTAAGCATTACCATAGTAACAAAACAAAAAATATTCAAAACATGTGAACATATATCAAAAATTTTTTTTAAATATCATGCAGATTCAGAAAATTCTGGTGTTATTCATGTGGTAATTGGATACAAATAATATATATATATCACAAAAATAAAAATTCTTTCAATCAAGACTAAATATATAATAAAATAAAAAAAATGTACATGGTAGAACTGGAGCAAAAATTGATAAAAGTTTTATTTTAATACTAAAGGATATGAAATGATTCATTGTTAAAATATTCCTCTGATGATTTCTTTATTTCTGTTTGATTCTTTTAGGAAGCCATAGTTTTGCTACCATAAGGCTCCACCACTCTAGTATCTTTTTCATTATGTCTCTCGACATCTAGATTATTTTCATAAAGCCTTCTTTCCAGCACAGTTATTGTTCTGCCTAATTTAACATCACTTTCATGCTCAAATATTCTATTTTCAGATTATGTTTTGTGATACCTACATTTCCTTCCATTCTGCACAAATTTTTATTCAGAATGGGAATTTTATAAACATCCAACTTGAGCTCCTCCTTATAAATATCTTTATCATTCCTTAAGGCATTAAAGACTATGGGATTTCTTTTATATATTAATTTCATATACTCCTTTTTTATTTTATTGCTTTAAAATTAATTAGCAAGTATGGCACTGGTAAATGGGGTAATAGTCTTCTATAATAATAGTTTTTTTGTATCTTTAAGTAGATCATACTTATTAATATATCCACACTTTTATCATCATGTAATATTTGTTGGTATTCTTTTCTATATATTCCTTGTACGGAGTATATGAAGAATTTTGAAAAGGATGCAGACATTGTGCTTTTATACTTCTGGAGTCATTGGATTATGCTGGTATTAGCATTAGATGTAAGATGATTTTCTAAACACTTTTTTGTCAAGTACTAGTGTTTCATTACTTATATATGAATATTAGAAAGTGCACCAAATCACTTTTCTGGTCTAGCTTGAAAGTCAACCCTACATTTTCATTGGCAAAAGTTCTTTGAGATTAGCAGTTTTATTCAGGTTTTTAGTCACATAATTAAAATGTCATCTAAGTACTCCCAATAAGATTTGATTGAAGCTCTAAAGTCAAATAGGATTTTACTCTCCATAAATTGTAATAATATTTCTGCCAGGACACCTGCTGTTCAATCAGCACTCTTTGCTGCTGTTTATGAAATTTATCTTGAAACATGAAATATGATTTATGTAACAAAATATGAAAGAGTGCTGATTGGAAGCTTAATGGCAGAAATATTATTACAATTTATTGGCTGGTGGGAATATTACTATAGTTTATAGAAAATAAAATCCTACTTGACTTTAGAGCTTCAAGTCTTATTGAAGATACATGGTTGATATTTTCATTGTATGACTAAACTAGGAGGTAAAATTGCTGACCTCCAAATAACTTTTGCCAATGAAAATGTAGGGTTGTCCCTCAAGCTGGATCAGAGAAGTACATGAATGGTTAGAAAGAGTACAAGTAATGCCATATCAATAACTGGTAAGTGTTTAGAAAACCATCTTACACTGTAATGTTAATACCAGCATAATCCAATGCCACTTAGAGGTATAAAAGAGCAGCATTTGCATTCCTTTTTAAAAGATTCTTCATCCATTCTGTGCAAGATGTACATAAAAAAGAATACTAACAAAATGATAAACGGCATGAATATGCTAATAAATATATGCATATGATCTACTTGAAGATACAAAAACCTATGAATAATGTAAAAAATGCTAGTACCCAAAATGATCAGTTAGCAAAGAAAATGAAGACTATTTACCATTTGCCAATGCCATACTTACTAACATATCTTAAAACCAATAGAGAGTACCAAAAAAAGAGCAGTGTAAAATTAACATATAAAAGAAATTCCATAGTCTTTAGCAGCTTAAGGAATAATAATGTTTAAGCAGAGCCTAAGTCAGGTTTATATAATTCCCATATTGAATAAGATTTGTGCAGATTGGAAAAATATGTAGGTATCACAAAATGTAATATGAAAAGTGGGATATACCGTATTACTTCAAATTTAAGCCGCACTTTTTATTCGGATTTTTAAAATGTAAAATTTGGGATGCGGCTTAAATTCAAAGCGAATATTTTAACATCTTATTTCTCCAGAGCTCCCACTTCCCAATGTTCGGGCTTTTGCTTTACGCTCTATGTATGCGCATAGTATTACGATCATTGATTATAATTTATTCGGTAACTTATTATGTATATTAGTACCTAATTTAAGTAAATAAAAATATTTCTTATTTTTCAATATCTATTATAAAATCATTTTTATTTTTCCAATTTTAAAATCCTACTGCGGTTTAAATTCGAGGGCGGCTTAAATTCGAAGTAATACGGTATTTAGCATAAAATTGATGTTAGAGATTAGGTAGAATAACTGCTGCATTAGTAAGAAGGTTTATGAATTTTGATCTAAATCTCAAGTGAAAGAGTGCTAGAGTGGTGGCACAAAACACAGCTTCCTAAAATATGCAATGCAAGTAGAAAAAAGAAATCATCAAAAGAATGTCATTAACAACCAATCATTTCAAAGGCATGATCCTTTAGTATTAAGAAAAGATTGTAGCAATTGTTACTCTAGTTCTATCATGAATGTTCTTTTAATTTATTTTATTATATATTTGTATTTTTAATGTCTTGCTGATTGAAAGTATTTTTATGTATAATGTATATACAGGGTGTAAATTATCTCCTTCAAAAAAACTACACTACGACGAGTAGACGAATTCAGGTGGATTAAAGTGATATAAGACACCTGGGGTCGCAAATTGCAAGTAACGCCATAAATTGAACCTCAAACTAAGCTTAATGGCGTGGGCTTCGAATGATGTTCTTGGTACAGTCCGTCTTGCTGCCAGTGCATTACCACGAGCTTCGCTAAAACACATGTACATGTCGGCTAACTTGTTGTTGTCAAACTAATCCATAAGAACAGTGTACCTTGTCGAACTGGTTAAACTAAATTAATCAACAGTCAATGGCGCAGTTTTTCTGCAATGCCGTTGCAGCTCTTCTCCTTCGCCCCGCCCGGGCTTGCGATTTGTGACCCCAAGTGTCTTATATCACTTTAATCACCTGAATTTCGTCTACGTCGTAGTGTAGCTTTTTTGAAGGAGATAATTTACACCCTGTATATTTAAATATACACACATATGCACATTATTTATATCTTCTTACCACATGGTAAATATCTGAATTTTCTTTGTCTGCATGATGTTTTAAAAATTATTTTAAATATGTTCACGTTTCAAATAATTTTTGTTCTATTACTATGGTAATGCTTATGGTTGATATAATTTTATGAATTGTAATGAATGTAATTTTGCTGAAAATATTTACTAAATGTTGCCAAAAATATTTCAATTAGTGTTATTATATTGCTATTACTGATTTATTTAATGCTTTAATATTTTATCTTTCTTGAGTTTTTGGTGTAATAAACAGTTATTTCATCATATTTTCTGTTCTTCTGATGAATTAAACATTGCCATCAATGCTACTTCTAATTTGCAGAAGTTTTTCATTTGTGTGTAATTTGCAGAAGAAATGTATTAGATGTATTTCTTTTGCAAATTATACACAAATGATAAAATTTATTTTAATGTTTTTAATATATAAAATGAAACATTTTATTTTTTGAATATTTCAGTAGTACTATATTTTTTTCTCAATCAAAATTTAAATACATTTGGTCAGATGAAAATAGTGGTATACATAAACAAATAACATGAATCTATTTTGCACATTGTTATGTAGAGGGAGTACAATTTTTTAAGTTAAAAAATGATAAGTCTAAATTAGAAAATAACGAGAGCAGGAACCAACAAACATATCCATTAAGATACCAATGAAATATGTATAGGACATGATAGATAAATCTTTAAAATTAGGCTCTTGAAAATCTAGTCTTAAAAGAAGTGAAACATGCACCGCCCTAACCAATTGAGGGAATTGAAGGAATTTGATGTAGTTGAGAGAAACATTAGAATTAATTGCTTATATGATAAATAATGGCATCCGAAATAAGTACTTTATTGTTGCAGATATTCTTGAAATTTTTAGAATAAACAAACTAATCTAACATCATAAACATATATCAGTGACTCTTGATGTATTACTGCAAGCTTTGTGCTCTCAGTAATTCATCAACTTTTTTTATTATTGATTTCTTTTAACTATACCTTTTTTTAAGTACTTGAATTGTTTAATGGAAAACTTATTTTTCTTGGCTTTGAATGTTTTTATAAGTAATACTTATATTTTTGTATCTATTTTATTTTTATATTTATTTTAATAATTCATTTCTCATTTTATCAATAAGTTATGTTATTTTTTTTCATTTATATATAAATATTTTTTTATATAATGTATTTAAATTAAATTTTTCTGTTCCACATTCAAAATATTATATCTAATATAATATAATCCTAAATTTTTTTCACATTTTAGTGTTTGTTCATGATGATGATTCAAAGGATAATGATATAAAGATTCAAAACATTTGAATAAAGAATTTTTTTTTCTATTTCCCGTTATGGTGTTCGGTTTTTTCTTCAATTTATGTATTCATTAATAGAATAAATCACTCTAAAAACATACAGAATTTCCAGTTGTAATGTGGATTCTGTTGATTAATTGCCACTTATATGCTGACAAAGTTGTTCATCATGATTTTGAAAAATACACTATTCTTGATTTCAAACAAATCACTTAGAAGTTTAAAAATTAAAATTATGATGGCAATAATTCTTATATAACTGTCATTCTATTCTTGATACTTGTCACATTTTATTTAATGATCCAATAAAATATAGAAATATTGAAGTCTCTGTAGAATGGATGAGTAAAATACTTTGTTTCCATTGAAAGACATGACTTTGAAAGAAGTATTGGATATTTTGAATTATTTTTTAATGGAAATATCTCGTAATCCTAAGATTTTATAGAAAAAGGAGACATTCAAGAGAGAATTAGAATGTACACAAAGAAAGTTTTTATAATGTAAAGTACTTTTTTTAATTTTGCTGAATTTAAATTATATAAAGAAAGAAATAATGCATTATTATTAAAATATAATCTAAAATATAACATGTATTGAATAATTTCATAAAATCTATTTTCATTTTGTGATTTTTCTTGTATATAAATCATTAACATCTTACTAAAAATTATTTTATAAAAATATTTAAAATGCATTATATTTGTTAATTTTAGCATTTCTTTTATATAATAATATAACTATTGATAATTAAACAACAAATCGAATTTTACAGGAAATATCAAAATTGAATTTGATGGTGGTATTATTGAAAGAATTGTTGAATTTTGTTCCAATATTCCTGTTTCAGTGGACAAATTTATAAAAGTATATATAATTTGCATATAAATAATCCAAATAATTATTATAAAAATATATTAAAAATTACTAAATATTCAATTTTTAGATAGCTTATGGTTTTAGACGATTGAGTGGAACTGTTGTTAATCAGCTATTATTAAAAGCACAAATGACTATTAAAAGTCAGCAAATTAAACGTGTTCGTTCTGCATCGCTTGACTTTGTTCGAATATCAGAATCTTCCTCTCGACTAGAAACATCGTCCTTAGATATAGTTATAGACAATGTAAGTAGTAGAAAAATATAGTTTTTAAATTATAATATATAAATATTTTATAAAATAATAATATTTTTCAATATATAAAAAAATAAATTTAAATATTTAAATTATAAATAATATAATTATTTCCAGCATCTTTATAAAATAATAATATTTTTCAATATATTTATAGTAAAAAAAAAGTATGATGTTTTAACATTAGTTTTATTCTCCATTAAAGTTATTCAAATACTATTATTCATTCTGACACACTTTATATATTCTTTAGCAGAGTGACTGTGATAAGTTGATTATAGATATAAGTTTAGTCCTAAGCTACTAACACAATAACATTTTATTTAATTTAAAAAAAAAAAAAATAAAAAAAAATAAAAAAAAAATAAAATAAAAAAATAAAAAAAAATAAAAAAAAACTTATTAGTTTTAGGTATTAACATAGTTGTAAGTCTATTACTAACTTAAAATAAGTTCCTTCTTATACTTTCTTGATATATTACTAACACAGTTCTCGGTTTCTAATAACATAGTACTTAATTTTTCTACTAACATAGTTCTAAGCTTCTACCTAACATGAAATGGGTTGGGTTACTTTCACACATTGGAAAGGTTGCTTTTTTTTTTCTACATTTTGCTTTTAATGTTGCCCAGAACGGCTCCCTTAGTACTCTATTTGAGTGGAAAGGGGCAATCAAAATTTAGCCACCAAGCTTACCATACAAAAGAAGAAAAGAAAAGACACACTTTATATAAATACTAATAAGGTAAAGAGTGCAATAAAACAAAGACAATAGGCTAGAGGTAAAATTTTTTCCACATGGATAAAAGATAATTATTAATATATCCTACACCACATTGCATAAGAGTCAATATACAATATGACTCTTATGCAATATGACTATGTCACATCATGCAATATTCAAACAGAATGTTTAAAAACATAGACAGAGTGTTTATTTTCTGTCCAGTTGGAAAACAATGATTTTTGTGATTACAAATTCTTCAAAACGAGCAGCATGTAGTGATACACTTCTTACAGCTGAAGGATCTAATCCTGTTAATTTTCTGCAGTTTATGGGAATGATTGCAGTTCATAAAACTTGCATAAATGGTGGACTCAATTTAAAGATAATCATGAAAAGATAATGCACATCCAAGTCAAGCAAATGTCATAACATCATCATAATGCATAGCTACTGTAAATGAGCTTGTTAAGACTGATTTTCATATAATGATTTGTGTGATTGCTTCAACTGTGCACATCGAAACCATGGTAAGGATCATTTTGCATGAAAAACTAGATAAGAGAGGTTTTTAATGTTTGCTGAAAATATTAACCAGCACACAAAAATCTTTTCAACATTTGATATGCTATCAGAATAACTCCAAAATTCTTTGCAGTGTTGTTACTGATAATTAAAGTTGGTGCTATCATTTTGAACCAGAAACAAAATACAAAAGTTTGCAATGGAAGCATAGACATTCACTGTCTCCCAAAAATTTCAAAACTACTTTTAGCAGGTATTAACTGTATTCTTCAATGTGACAGGACCATTAGCTATTCATTTCCTCAAACAGGGTCAAACCATAACATGGAATACTATAAATCTTGCAACATCTCTAAGTTACTATCAAAAGCAAGCAAAATATTATTGAGCAATTGAATAATGCTTTTGCATGACAATGCCTGCCACATTTATCATATGAAATGAAATCATTACTTTAGAAGTTTAGGTGGGGAAATTCTGGAACATCCTGCATGTAGCCCCAATCTGTTGTCATATAACTTCTATTTGTTTGGTTCATTGAAGAAGGAATTGAAAGGCAGTGCATTTTCAGTTGGACAATGAAGTCAAAAATATAGTGATGGAGGTTGAAAATCCCAACCAAAAGAATTCTATGAACTGGGAATCCACCTCCTTCCTAAACAGCAAAAATGCAAATGCTTTCTAAATAACAGTAATTTTCTTCAAACTTATAGCAATTATTTTTAAATCTGACTTTTCTTGACTGAAATGAAACATGCATTATCTTTTCATTTGGACACACCTTGTAAATTTATGATTTTAACTTCTTTTAAAACTTCAGAAGTACTTTTGAGAATTATAATTCATCTTTATTAAATTTTTTTCATTTTAAAATAATTGACAACTAATTCTTAACATTGCTGATGTATGTACTTAATATATTGTGTGGGAGTTGTTTCAGATCAAGTAAAAAATTTGAATTTATATGGCAGTATATAAGCATATGTACAGGAAATATTTTATTATACACTAAACTGTAATATAGTATAATTTATTATAATTGCTAAATAATATTTTGAAAATACTCTGAAATTATTAACAAAATATAAAAATTTATTATTATTATTCCTATTTCAATTGCTCCTCCTCAACACTTGTGCTGCAACTATACTTAAGTTCCTGCAGTTTTTCTGACTGGCTTTTGAGATTGAGATTCTCTAGGTTTTTTCTTTGATGGAAGAGTCTAATTTCATCTGAATGTCACCATGAATCTTTGCATCATAAATCACATGTTAATAAGACAAACTATCATTTATAAATCATGTTACTTTAGCAAAATGATCAGACAGTTGATCACAATTTTGAGGATAATATATTTTGTATATAGTATGCAGTTATGAACTTAAATACAGAAAGAGAAAAAGAAAATTTGTAAGAATAGACATGTACATTTTATTCAAATGATGTAAATGTGAATATCTTTAATGTACATTGAATTTACCATCTCTAATTAATCAGCAATGTATATGCAAAACAAAATATATTGGAACAATATATATATTGAGGATCCTCTGAATTTCACTTGTATCTAATTGAAAACATTTTATGTAAGAACTAGATAATTGAAATTATTAGCAAAGTTGAAGAGGGACATTACTATATGATGTCAAAGCACAATTAACAAGGATATTTTTAATGCATTCCCAACTTTTAACTATATGTAATTTTTAGTTATTTCAGAATAGATAATCACTTACATTGAAATTAGGATTTTGAATTATATCAAAATCTTATTTATTTAGGAGACAGACTTACAAATCTGCAATCTTAAGTGTCATTGTATACAAATCTACATTTTAATTGGAGGAGAATGTGACTTCAGAATTAACTCACAGACAAACTATCTCCATAAAAGATTTATTTCAATGATGTTTGTTCTTCGTGAAACAAAAAATGCTTTTCAGTTTGAATTGGCCTCATCAGTTTTGTCTATTTATCTGTGAGCAATCACTGATCTGTACAAACAAAAAAAAAAATACAAATAAGTTTGAGAAGAGTTTAATGTATTTATTATAAAACATGATATTAGTGAAACAAACTTTGTAAGTGTTAGTGGTTGAAATTCCACTGGATAATATTTCAGAATGTAATTTAAAATAAATAAATCATCTTTATTAATTTCAATATTTATAATAAAGTATTTACCTACCTTTGGCAGTACATTATATGTATGTTATGTTTGTATAATCATATTGGAAATAACAAAAAAACATGATCATTGCAGGAGGGAAACAAGTACCAAGAAAGAAACCAAAATTAATTTTTATGTCATATATGAGTGCATATCTATTAGTTTTTTCCAATCTTGTTGATTTTGATCTCTAAGTTTTGGTTTATTAATCTATTTCTATTACTGTTTATTATTTTGATATGCCCTTTAATCTTTTTACGAAGTGTTTTTTTTATTATGTAAAATGGTTATTTTATGAATATCAATATTAGTTATAGTAGTTACAATGGATGATACTGGTGAATGGGTGCTAATTTTCCTAACTATTGTCATGTGTTCTTTAAGTTTTTCTTTTATTATATATTTTGTTTCTCCTATGAAATAAAAAGGGTCACTCAAGAACATTGAATTATATTTGATTATTTCATTTTCTAGAATAAAGAATTTAAGCTAAATTTATTCACTTGTACATGCAATAAAATGAAAACTTTGTAAGAATTGATTATGTAAAAAATATTTTAAATTGATTAAAAGAATATTCAAAGCTTAGAAGATAATATTTAGAATATTCAAAGAATATGCAAAGTAGTCAGCAAGTAATTGCTGATTGCTTTGTATTATTTCAATCATTAAAATTATTTCTTTTGTTTTTAGGTTGTTTATAAATATGCATTAATTTTAAAGATATGTAACTTGTAAATTTAAACTATAATTATAGATATATTTTAATTATTCTTACTTATATTTCTCTTAGAAAACAGAAGATGAAACAATATCTGGTGGAATAGCTCCTCTTGGAAAATTCATTTCTGATATATTGTCACATGAACAGGTTTATCATCATTATTTAATATATAAATTTTTAAATTATATAATGAAAATAATTATATACAACCCCTGGAAAAAAGTATGGAATAAAGATATGAATGCAGACATTTAATGTTGAAATCGATTTATTGCAAAAAATTGAACAGTGCCATCATGGCAAACAGTGTGTGCCTGACACAAACAATAACTAAAGAAGAAATGACCAAGTTTAGTTCAATGCGAAAACCTTTTTTTTGGCAGAAAATAAAGGAAACACTAACCCGATGCTGGAAATAAATATGTAATACTGTTTGAGGTTGGAAAAA
>AYEL01082653.1:0-19019 GCA_000484575.1 Olivierus martensii
GTGATCAAGGCCAGAGGAGGTGCTACGCAATTTTAAATAATGTTTCTTTCAGTTATTACAAACTTTTTTCCAACCTCAAACAGTATTACATATTTATTTCCAGCATCGGGTTAGTGTTTCCTTTATTTTCTGCCAAAAAAAAGGTTTTCGCATTGAACTAAACTTGGTCATTTCTTCTTTAGTTATTGTTTGTGTCAGGCACACACTGTTTGCCATGATGGCGCTGTTCAATTTTTTGCAATAAATCGATTTCAACATTAAATGTCTGCATTCATATCTTTATTCCATATTTTTTTCCAGGGGTTGTAATACATAAAAATTTATTTTCTAGATTACAACTCTTTGGAGTTGGCTGCCTTCAAGAATAACTATTCTTTCACCACAACTAGTTTATTCATCAAATGAACATGGTTGTTGCCTTACTGCATTTTTTATGAAAGTTGATTCATGGGAACCAACAATACTTATTGTAAAAACTAATAATAATGAGGTAAAAATAAAACTGTAATATATTTACAAAATATACAAAACAGTAATATGGTTATAAAAATTCACATAAAATTTCTTAATATAGATATTTGGAGCTTACTGTTCCAGTGATTGGGCTGATAGGCACAAGCAAGATAATAAAGGAAATCGTCAATTATATTTTGGGACAGGAGAATCATTTCTATTTAGCTTTTCTCCTAAACCAATAAAGTATTGTTGGATAGGAATTGAAGAAAAGGAAGGACGCCTTACTCCTGCTCAGCAGCTATTTATGTCTGCATCTAATACAATGATTTGTGTAGGATCAGGGTAAAAAACTCTTTACATGTTTTAAATATATCTATATAGAGCCATAATAGTAGTTATATTCCGGACCACCACTGTAAAATGAATCATAGTTTTTCATTTTCTAATGCATATAAAAACTTAAAAACTCCATGAGAGAGAGCAAAATTATAGGTTATTTTGTAATTATACAGATCATTTGATCAAACTGGTATTATAATTGGGCTGTACGTTGGTTTTTTATAGATGCTTTTTACGCAGCCATTTACACATTGTCCCAACAACTTTGTGTAGTGTTGTGATTAATATACAGTTTCTTTTGTTATAGTTGATTGAGAGTCAAAATTTACTACAGCTATTATGAGACTAATAGGCCAAAAAGTTTTGATTTTACAGCATGTTAAAATATTTCAACTCATGTTTATATGAACTTTTCATTTGATTTTTATAAGTAGCATCTGTGATTTAAATTTGGCCAGATCTTTTAGGAACACCTGTATATTATGTAAATGTTATATTTCTTTTTATACCATGATGCTGATAGATTTTTCTGAGGGTTGTTCATTTATAACTTTCCTATTTTTTACTACTATGCAATATGGTAAATGATGCTTTGATTAAACCTTCATTTTGGATGTATCAGGATTTTAATTGCTTTTGAATTTTCTCAGTCAACTTCTATGTGATATTCATAAAATCTTTTCATTAGGATAGTATTTGTGCACCATCCTAACAAAAAAATATTGTTTTTATTATGCTCCTTTAACTTTTCTCTAGGTTTCTTTTCATAATGTCTATGTACTCTTTCTCAGCTTGTAAATATTAAATATAAATATTATATAAACTTATGCTTTTTGTCTTTTTCATATTAATCTTTATTGTTTCTTAGTGTTATAAAATGTGGGGCATATTTTATAATGTTGTTTTAGCTTCTAAAGTTTTAATAGCTTCTTTAACTGCTTTGATTTTGGATAATATATAATACAGCATTATGTAGTGGTTATTTGATTTGGTGTAATCAATTTGATTAGTGCTATTATTGTATTGCTTACTTTTCTTACTTTTGCATATATTTTCATGTTTTACTTATCGGGTTATAGACTCTTATAACTAGGGCCACCGAGAGCAATTTTGGGGCCCATGACAAGTCTGTGGTCCGGGCCCCACTTAAAAAAGTTCATCACTTTTTTAAATGGGGCCCAGACCACAGACCAAAACAATAAGCATTTATTTAAAAAAGGCAAACAATAACTTCGAAATCCCATACATTACATACTATGTTATATATAAAAAAGTTCATTTTGATACGACTGCTTTAGATGCGCTGTTGGCAGCCTGCGAACTATCGGACACATTATGTGACACTTCAAGCCTGATGGTTGGGCCCTCTTCAATGCTGGGCCCGTGACAAAAGTCACGGATGTCACCCCCTCTCAGCGGCCCTGCCTATAACCACATCTTTTTTCTCCCCCCATATTTTATGATTGCAATATGCTCTTCATTTATCTTTGTAGACAAATGAAGAGTACAGTATATAAATGATCTTTTAAAGTAAGCATGGAATGGCAGCATTTTGTATATATGGAATGTTTTACCAGGTTGGTATTATAATTGGTCTGTACATCGGTTTTTTTATTGAGACTTGTTACATTTTACCAGACTAGTTTTAGAAACACATTGAAAAAGTATGTCTACATTTTTGTTCTAATATTACTTTTAAATCTAAATCTTCTATTGTAAGGTTGTTAACTCTTCTGTCTTATTTTCTCCATCCAGAAGATGTTACTTATCTTAGATATTGTTTATCATCTTTAACAGATTATGTTTATACAAGATATTTGCTGAGCATAGGAGGATTTTAGTAAGTAGACCTGCCATCAGTCACTTTATTAGAATACCCTGTACTTGCTTGTAGTATATGTTTTTGAAAATATAGTAGGACTCATAACATATTAAACTCACTAAATTCCTTAAAAGTATCTCTGGTCACATTTGGAATATTCTCAGGTAGGAATCTGTAAAAGCAAGATATGTTGGGGATAGCAAGATATGTTGGGGTTGAGCAGATAGTTTCTTCAAAATCCATAATTGTTAGTATTTTATTAATGAAAGATTCTACTTCATATATCTTTTCATTAAACTCCCTCTGAGGAAGTAATTGTGTATATATAATTATTTAGTTTCTCTGAATACCAGTTTGCTAATGTTTTTTTCATAATTGTATAAGGGAGACCACATTTTTTGGCTTTTGGCATAAAGCCAATTCACCAACATATCACATAAATGGAATACTATTAAATGGTGGTTAGAGATTTAAGATAATATTTTAAGTGATGATATATTTTATATTTGGAATATTAAATAGTATTTTTTCATTTACTGCCAAAATTGATTATAAATCAGTTTTGGATCTTTCATCAATTTTTTATAATAAAATACATAAAATCAGTTTATTCCAAAATAAATTTATTTATGTAAACTATATACTAATACAGCATTTCCCAAATTATGTTCCTCGGAACATCAGTGTTCTGTGAAAGGCCAATAAGTGATCCGTAAAAAATTATGAAAATTAATATATTCCTCATATGATTTTAAATGTTGTGCCAAGTTGAAACTGGAGTCGCAATTTTATTTTCCTATTTTCATATTTTTTATTTTACATAATTACAATTTGATGATAAATGTTTGTTTTGTTTTCTTTCAACTCATATTTACTTGCCTAATTTATTTATTATTAATATCTGCCTATACTATAAAATAACCAAGGTGTTCAGTAAAAAGTTCAGGATTTGTGAAATGTTCTGTCATAGAAAAAGTTTGGGAAATGCTGTAGTAATAGGTACCTTTTTCTTATTTGCAAAGATTAAAAATTATAAATTGACTTATACTTGTAGGTGCGTATGCACATCCTCAAGTACAGGGTGGTTATAATTAAAGTTTCCCTACTTAGAGCTCTCTGGAGACGGCTGTAATTCATATATAGTAATGAAATTTAGAATATATGCAATACAGATCATGTGAGAGAGGATTACACGAAAAAAAAATAGTTCAAATTTTGGCTACAGGTGGCGCTGTCAGTAGGAACGGCATGCAAATTTGATAAGCGCGCTTAGTTCAAATTTTGGCCACAGGTGGCGCTGTCAGTAGGAACAGCATGCAAATTCAATTGGCTTTCGAACCTTAAATACGGTAAGCAGGTGCAGGAAAAGCAATCTTCATTATGGCTTTGGAGAAGAAGGAACGTGCGCTGCTGATAGTTATTTTATCAGAATGGCAGCAATAGTCTTGCTGCACTTCAGAAATATCGTCGCCTTAAAGGACTGCAAAGAGGGCCCATGTCGATGCCTGCGCTACAAAAAATGGTTTAGAAGTTCGAACGGACTGGTGAGTTGTCTGTGGCTCCAGGAAAAGGACGGCAGCCGATTGCGTCCGAAGTTATCGATGAAGTTGTAGTTGCCATTGTTGACAGAGCTGAATGTTCCGGAAATTCATCGGCAAGTGCTCGAGCAGTGGCACGTGAACTGTCTATTCCTTGGTCCACAGTAAGAAAGGTGTTGCGTTCCATCTTGCATTGCTACCCATACAAGATCCGTGTGGTGCAGGAGTTGAAGACCCAAGATTCACAGTAACGTATCGATTTAGCTTACCGGTTCTTGGCGAGGATGGCTGTTTCTGCCACCTGGCCTTGGAAAATCTTGTGGTCCGATGACGCTCGTTTCAACATAGTGGGAGCGGTGAATACGCAAAACTGTCGCATATGGGGTTCCTCGCTCCCCCATGCTGTACACGAACAACCACTCCATTCCGATTACGTGACTGTATGGTGGGGATTCACTACCGACCTTTCTTCTGGGCACATTTTTCATTGAGGAGTTAACACCACAAGGTCCAGTGAGGTGCACGGTTATGAGTACCCGTTACAGTCAACTTCTTAGGCAGCATGTGGTTCCTGCTTTGCAAGAACGAGGATGCTTGGAGACCACTGTCTTCATGCAGGATGGACCAACTCCGCACACTGCTCGACAAACGAAAGAACTGCTTCTTGCCAACTTTGGCGAAGATCATGTCATCTCTAGAGGCTTTCCAGATGCCTGGCCTGCCCGTTCTCCAGATCTGAATCCATGCGACTTTTGGTTGTGGGGATATCTTAAAGATCGTGTTTATAAGGGAGGTGGGTCTGTGCATCAACTAAAGGCAAGCGTAAAGAGGCATGTTACTGCCATTCCCCCGAAATGCTTCGTGTGACCATTGACCATGCCATATTGCAATTTCAACATGTGATTGATGCAAATGGCTCGCACATTGAACATTAGGGTTTTGAATAAAGTGTTGTCTGCCTGATTTATGGTTGTGGTTCTTTCAGTCATTTGATGACTCTTAAAGTAATTATTGTGTTATGCTTTTCCTGCACCTGCTTACCGTATTTAGTCCGAAGCACGCTTATAGAATTTGCATGCCGTTCCTACTGACAGCGCCACCTGTGGCCAAAATTTGAACTAATTTTTTTTTCGTGTAATCCTCTCCCGCATGATCTGAATTGCATATATTCTAAATTTCATTACTATATATGAATTACAGCCGTCTCCAGAGAGCTTTAAGTAGGGAAATTTTAATTATAACCACCCTGTATAAGTCAATCCATATCCATAATTCTCACTATATACATATATATTTACAGGGTGAGAAATTATGGATACACAAGGTCAGAAATATGGCTACACATCTGAATTACCGTATTACAAATTTAAAACTGCAGTAGGATTTTAAAATTGGAAAAAATAAAAATGATTTTATAATAGGTATTGAACTGGGACCGCTATTAGATCGGCCCCCTCCGTTGTATTCGACGGGCCCGCAGGGCCCCGTGTTGTTACCTTTATATTAGGCACCCGAACGCGTCTGAAATCTTGTAATGTGGTGCAGGAGTTGAAGACCCAAGATTCACAGTAACGTATCGATTTAGCTTACCGGTTCTTGGCGAGGATGGCTGTTTCTGCCACCTGGCCTTGGAATATCCTGTGGTCTGATGACGCTCGTTTCAACATAGTGGGAGCGGTGAATACGCAAAACTGTCGCATATGGGGTTCCTCGCTCCCCCATGCTGTACACGAACAACCACTCCATTCCGATTACGTGACTGTATGGTGGGGATTCACTACCGACCTTTCTTCTGGGCACATTTTTCATTGAGGAGTTAACACCACAAGGTCCAGTGAGGTGCACGGTTACGAGTACCCGTTACAGTCAACTCCTTAGGCAGCATGTGGTTCCTGCTTTGCAAGAACGAGGATGCTTGGAGACCACTGTCTTCATGCAGGATGGAGCAACTCCGCACACTGCTTGACAAACGAAAGAACTGCTTCTTGCCAACTTTGGCGAAGATCATGTCATCTCTAGAGGCTTTCCAGATGCCTGGCCTGCCCGTTCTCCACATCTGAATCCATGCGACTTTTGGTTGTGGGGATATCTTAAAGATCGTGTTTATCAGGGAGGTGGGTCTGTGCATCAACTAAAGGCAAGCGTAAAGAGGCATGTTACTGCCATTCCCCCGAAATGCTTCGTGTGACCATTGACCATGCCATATTGCAATTTCAACATGTGATTGATGCAAATGGCTCGCACATTGAACATTAGGGTTTTGAATAAAGTGTTGTCTGCCTGATTTATGGTTGTGGTTCTTTCAGTCATTTGATGACTCTTAAAGTAATTATTGTGTTATGCTTTTCCTGCACCTGCTTACCGTATTTAACGTCCGAAGCACGCTTATAGAATTTGCATGCCGTTCCTACTGACAGCGCCACCTGTGGCCAAAATTTGAACTAATTTTTTTTTCGTGTAATCCTCTCCCGCATGATCTGAATTGCATATATTCTAAATTTCATTACTATATATGAATTACAGCCGTCTCCAGAGAGCTTTAAGTAGGGAAATTTTAATTATAACCACCCTGTATAAGTCAATCCATATCCATAATTCTCACTATATACATATATATTTACAGGGTGAGAAATTATGGATACACAAGGTCAGAAATATGGCTACACATCTGAATTACCGTATTACAAATTTAAAACTGCAGTAGGATTTTAAAATTGGAAAAAATAAAAATGATTTTATAATAGGTATTGAAAATAAGAAACATTTTTGTTTACTTAAATAGGTACTAATATACATAATAAGCTGCCTAATTTATTGAGAATCTTCTTCAAATATACTATCACTTTCGTTTTTTAAAAATAGCACCAGGTCTCTTCTCCCATACATGTTCTAATCAATCTTTCATCAATTCTATTGTCATCCATGCATTTTTTTTGTGCTCAAATTATAACACCCTTAGGAAAATTTTCCTTGGGTACAGTTTTTTGTTTAAGATAATAAAAGGTGACAATTTGTTTCCATCAGCAGTTATAAACAGCATTATAGTAATTCATGATTTTTCTTAAAATTAAAATATGGCCAGATACGATGCGATTCTACACAGCTGTTATCAAATAGCAACTGGATTAAATCAGAAAAGTACGAACTGGGGATCACCGAATAAACTATTATCAACGGTTGTAATACTATGCCCATGCGTAGAGCATAAAGCAAAAACCCGATCGTTGGAGAGTGGGAGATTAGGAGAAATAAGATGTTAAAATATTTGCTTTGAATATAAGCCACACCCAAATTTTACATCTTAAAAATTGGAATAAAAAGTGTGGCTTAAATTCGAATTAATACGGTAAATATAGTATGCTGTTATACATTGTAAAGGAAATGGTGAATGATATATAAAACTTTAAACTTCATTTTTTCATTATATGTAGGAGTCATGTGCCTGAGTCTTTGTCGTCAGCCAAGATGGCACTGAACATAAGCAGTATGTTACAGTTGTAGCCTGGGCAATTGCAAACCAGAATGATTTGTAAGACTGTGGGAAACATGTAATATTTTAAACGTGTTTCCCACAAGGGGAAACATGTATCATTGTGTTTCCCCCTGTAGACAGTACACGATACATTTCCCCCAGTTGACAGTAGCAATGTTACTGTCAATTGTGGGAAAGTGGAGAAAACAACTGCTTATAACAGGAAACATCCAGAAAGGACAATACCCTGGATGGTCTCGCAATAACATTGATAATAGCAACATTAGAAAGGATTGTGGAAGCATTCATCAATAGCCCACATAAATCAACCCAGCAAGTGCATGTGAGCTTGGCAGTCAGTCAGTCTGTGGAACATAGTTTGGGAAATGCTGTATTAGTGTCTCAAAACATGAAAAACAGTGGAGTGACTGACTGCCTATTATGTTTGGACGTAACTGGCGAGCAGTTTTTGCAATAAAATGAATCTGGTCGGTATTGTTTGTTTTGTTCTTTAATTTGAAGATTTAACTTTCCAATGGCTCTGTTTCACTTCTCGTAGCCATAATACTGTCATCACATGATGCGGTCAAATGTGTAACCATATTTTTGACTCACTCTGTATATTAGTATCTATTGTTTACAAATTAATAAATATGAAATTTAAAAGATTAGCATGAGTAACCTTCAAGATAAAAAGTGTAAGTAATTAGTATTAGTGCAAATAAAAATTTAATGATAAATTTTATATGGAAGAGAGATTTTAGAAATTTTAAAACTTTTTTCTATCTAGTGAAGGACAAGGTTTATGTTTGGACGAATCCCTCACTTTTGGAAGAACAGAAACCTGTGCTACCTTCAATAATGAACCATTGTGTAGTACTAAAGATTTTACATGCACGTGTGTGGAAGTTTTTGGATTTAAATAGATTTTTTTCTAACTTTTTGTTTTATAGTCATAAAATAACATTTTGTAATGAAACAATTGTTAAGATATAAAAAGTTCTTGTTTTATATTTAAAACAAAGCTGTGATTATGTATCGGTGTTTGAGCATGTAAATGGTTTTGTTAGAGAAATATATACTCATTTCAATACTAAACTTGTTACTAAATACTGTAAATTTTGGAGGTTAAGTTTTATATTGTTTACTTAAGTTGTATATTTTGCACATGCCAAACATTTGATGTAAAATTGTTTTGATTTAAGAAAAAAACAAACTATTCTACAATTTTTGAATGTTTGTATTCATATTTGAAATCCATTGGATAAAATCCATATATAGACTGTACTGATTCTCATAATTTTGTTCATTTGAATATATATCCGTGGGTTGGAGGTATAGGGCACTATGTCCATTTTTGGCCAAAATGAGAAGTATAGGGCACTATGTCCATTTTTGGCCAAAATGAGATTATTGGCACAAATCAATGGGTTTCTCGTCCTCTATCCACAGGTATAAACACTGTCCTACATCAATAATTGGTGGAGTTACGGTGCTTTTAAATAACACGTGTCCATAAGGGAGAACAACGTAAAACAACTTCAAACTGCTCTCCTGTAAAATGTAACATAGTGTCCTATACCTCCGACCCACAGATATATATATCACATTTATTCCCCATGATCATTGTAATCTTCACAGTTTCTTGTTACGAACTTTTTTGTAAATATATAATTTTTTTATAATTATGTAAAGTGAATGTTGATGTTTTATAGTTAAAGTGAATGTTTAACTCATTTTATTATAAGAAAAAAAATATATTTTATAATTAAATAGATATATACAAAGTTGTTGCATTCTGTAATATTTAAAACACGTTATTACTAGAAATTTGTGAATATGTTAAGGCCATATTTATACAAAAGTTCCTTTTAAGGAATGCCATATTCTAGTCATAGTTTGATAATTTAGTATATTTTTTAACACTTCCATTATTAACGTTCTTTTGTGAAATCATTGTGATGCAATATATTTATAACCATCCTCGACAATTTTGTCGTCATTATAGATACAAATTGAGTGAGAAAAAATTACTGGATTTCAAAGAGGATTTTAACATGTATTAAACTATTATATTTAAAATGTAATTAAACTCAGGTATATTAATATTTTGTTATACAAAATATTTCTGCTTTTATTATAAAGGCTAGATGTAAAGTTCAGAGGATAAATAACAAATCAATTATGTACATACCCAGAAAATTACGATTCAAACCCAACAGAAAAAAAAATTGATGATGATAAATTTTTGTATCTGATTTACTTTTTGCATTTTATTAATTTCACAAATCTCATTATATCCTAGAAATATTTCCAAATTATGAATGACAGTTTGTAAGCGTTAATGTACTTGAAACTCTTCAGAATGTTTAGAGTTAATATCTGCAAAACAGGCTTATTATTATTATTATTATTATTATTTTCCTTGCAGATATTAAATCACAAGCTGTTTATTTTATATTAATTGTAATCATGCCACAAAAAAATCAAATATAGAATATGTAAATTATTGTGCAAAAATATATATATATTGTATTGAAAATTATTTGTTGTATTTTTATTTCTCCATATAACATCAAAATTACAAAGTATACAAAATTTATTTCTTTCCTTCAACCATAATTATATGATAACCAAATTTAGTTTTTACAGGTGGATCTGTATATACTGGATTTTGTAATGAACTTATAGGTAATGCAAATGCAGCTTCTTGAAATGGTCCAACCATACTGCCTCTTGTCATCCATCCCAAATCACCCTGAAATTAAAAATAATTATTATAAGAGAGACACTGTGATAAAATAAAAATCATAATAATTTAAAATAATAAATAATTTTCAATATTTATTACATATATCAGATTTTCGAAGCTGCTGGTGGCTACACTAATATTTCCTTAATGTGTTAAAAAGCTAATAATAAATCCAGAAGGCATTATTATAAAGCATTTGCATATCAACTAAAGCAGGGGTCAGCAACCTTTTCAGACTTATGGGCGACATTCAATTTTCATTAAAAGAAAATAATAAGATAAGAAAAATTGATAAATATTTTTTCAATCAATCTTAAAAAAGACAGAAATATTTATAATATGAGATATGAAACTGAATGAAAAATTAGGATGTAAAAACAAAATAATATTTAGTTTATGCATCACAATATGTTTGTCTCCATGCTTAATATGACTTTTGTTTTTCCTTAGCCATATTATCTACAACCACTTTATAACCCGAGGTGTGGGATTGTCTTTGCCATCCTCACTCCTGATGACTCGCGCCACGTTGCATGGCGATATTACGAAGTATAAAATCATTTTTAATTTACTATTCATATAACATGCATTATTCAAATAATTCAACTTATGGACCACATGCTATGTAAGTATGGTCAACCTTTTATGGGCTGCCAGTTGCCAACCCCTGAACTAAAGGAATAAATTCAAGTCCAATATCTCCAGATATTTTTCCTAGAGAGGTTTAAACCTATCCATTATTCCAGAAGGTTGAAATGGTTTCAATCATGAATTCTAAAGTGGCTATTGTCCTATCCTTTTAAGATTAATAAAAAAATTATTTTAACTATATTACTAAAAGTTATTTCAAGTTTCTTATTTGATCTATTGTAAAAACAATATAACATTACATATGTTATAACATTAAATGAATTCTTTTAATAAATAAAATATTCTACAGGCGGCCCTCGACTTTCGCACATAATTGGTTCCTGAAAGTGCGTGCGAATGTTGAATGTTCGAAAGTCGAGGGATGTAAAAAAATGTGCACCAAAAACTGTGTTTTAAAGCATTTATTTATCAATATGTATACATAATGAAGTTAAAGAGACGTGTTTAAGTGCTTTCGGGGTTTTCTTTATAAATTTGTTACTACAGTCCTACGCGCCCCTGTCGTTTGAAAATTTTCAGCCAATCAGTATTTCGGGTCTATCGATGACGTCAGTAATATGGCAGAAGTTCGAAGTGAAGAATGTTTTAAATTATACTTAAATATCATTTATAGAATATATTAAATGTTTTAACTCAATAATAATTCAAATTAAATATGGAGAATTCTACAAACTATGAAAATTTAACGATTCGTATTGTAAGTCCCTGGGAGGCACTTTCTTTTGCTTTATAGCAAAAATATGTTGTTATATTATGTCATTATATTAATCTACTCCCGTGTTTATAGCAAAATTATGTTACGATATTATGTTATTATATTAATCCACAAACTATAGAAAATTGTATAAGATGAATTTAAAACAAAAGGGAACCGAAGTCAATTAACGAAGAATTGTGGGATATATTGTTGTTTGGATTAACTGTCAAATCTATTTTTTATTTCTTCTACTGATCCGTTGACACCAATGCTTTCGTTTCCCTTTCATCTCACGAAACGCTTTTCTTTTTGACCGCTTGTCTGAGTTGTCTCTGTAGTTTTCTCTTTGAGACGGAGATTGACGTCACCAACGGAGTTGTGGGAACTCCGTTACTGAAACGGTGTTCTGCGGCTGCGAAACGTCCGTTATCTGGACGGAAATCGGACACACTACAAATCCTAACTACCGTTAAGACAATAACGTCCGTTATCTCTGCTAATGTGTCCGGGGTATAAGGCGGCTCTCTGGAAAGTGGCCAGCTACCCAAACCGAGCCGTATACACCTAGACGACACAAATTTAAAATCTTATACACAGAACGAGTAAATCAAATTACGCGTATTATTCGCTAGAACGTAATCGTGTGTTTAATGACGATTTTAAAATTTTACATAACTCGAACAAAGAAAAAATATCAGATTTATTAGAAACGGAACGATCTTTTTTCTAAACTAAAAATGATTAAAAATTATTTACGTAGCGCGATTCGCGGGTTTAGCTATGTTAACTATAGAAGGCCAAAAAATGCCAAACGTTCGGAACGATTTGGTAACAGCCTAAATATCTTCCCATGTATTTAATTGTTGTTTAATTTGTCCAAATAAAATTAGGTTCACTTAAATCGATGTAGATCCGTTTAAAAGTTTTACAATTTGTATATATAATAAAATTGTTTTCGATGGTTTGGCGTATTAATAAATTAGTTGGCGTTAGGCTTTTTTAACGTCGACATCCTTATAAATAAACGCTGACACTCGCAGTTACGGGCTTTAAGCCAAACATTTTTAGGCCGACATTTGTTATAAATGCGCGTCGACGCCCCGTTTAGCGAAATAAATTTTTATACGGATCAATTAAAAGCATCGACATTCTTTCGGCTAGGCCGTTAGCGTTAAATCGAAGAGCGGCATTTCCGCTACGTTAAAGATAAGTTGAAAGTATCTCTTACCTGAGGTTAATGACAGTTAAATCTTGGGCGGGATGTGGTAAATAAGATCTTTTAAAGGACGCTATGCGGTTTTTATTTAGCAGTAAGTCGCCCAGCGAAACGAAGGAAGCGAAAGCTCCGTCTTCTATCCATGTAATCTGACAATCGACCATTTCGATGAACCGCAAACTGGCGCTGATCGACGAAAAGTTTCGGTCGATGCGCAAAACTTTGCTCTTTCTCACTTTAAATCTGAGGAGATCGGCCAGCCGGGAGAGAAGCGACCAATCCCAGTTGTATAAGTACGATACGTTGGTTAGACGGAATTCTTGCAAACTCTTTTCTAAACCGGAAAACGGAGAGGGCCCAGCCACCGGAGGACCCAGAAAAGGCAAACTTACGTTATCGAAATGAATATCGATAAATCGGGTATTCCGAAAAAGACCCGCCGGAAGCGCCGGAAGAAAGACGTCTTTCAAGTTGAAGGTCATCGGCTGTAGTAGGGCCAGCCGATCCATATAACCAGCCACTTTGTCCATATCGTCCCAGTTCTGGCAAGTGATAGACGACGACTTTCCACATCGGCAACCGATTTCCTCATAGGATGGGCAGTTTTGACCACCAAACGCGTAACTAACCGCGCTTAAAAATACGATACTGGTCGGATTCATGACTCGCTGTCGACCAAATCCGGGTCCTTATCGCCTCTTTTAAGATAATGGCTGCACCAGACGCCACTTTATTGTTAGATAAGAGTCGATAAATTAATAAATCTCGAATCTTTTATTGACACGTAAGCGACGTGTCAATAAAAGACGAAAAATTCTCTAATAACAACGTAACGCGTATTATATTTCTACCTGGTATCCTGTATATTTAAACAGATTCTAACCAATTAATTATTCCACAATTTTATTATATCCGAGTTGAAAAATTAAGAGAATTTAATACAGTGACTGGAATTTTATTAACTTAACATACCACCTACAGTACTTGTGACCCATGATTATTTTCGTACGGCCTCACAAATAATAAAAGTAAATTTTGCGCTGCTTCTAAATGCCTACCCGAGGCCCTCTGGGAATGGTCGATAGTTTTGTCTTAAAAAAAGCGTATAAAACTTACTTATTCGTTATTATCGACCTACAAATTAATATTCGATAATAAAATTTCTACAGTTGTCTGTCCTCCTTCCATCTTATCTAAAGTCACCGGATGTTTTATGTGTAAAGGCGGACACGCCCAAATAAATAAATAAAAAATCGCCCTACAGCCAGTGCGCGACAGACGCGCGTTTAAACGCCAACATCAGCGTGGCCACGGCCAGCGCGCGTCAATATTCGCGCCAGTCTGTCGAATAGACTCGCGCGCTAAAGGCAGGCTGAGTAAACCGATAGGAATCGCAGTTTCAAATTTAATCTGGTAGTTTGAATTATCGATGCATAGTTTCCATATTACATATTATCGTATTTATAAGGAGAGAGGATTCTACACATATTACGTATTTTTCTGCCAAATAAATCGAATGTGTGATTAATTAGGCGCGACGTACCAATGGCCACATCGAAATAATCACATTTTTTGGTTATCGATAAAAGTTTAGACCACGTAATTTTAATATATTTTTCGTGAATGGTGGTCGAGCTGTCTTAATTAAACACTTAGTTGATTTAAAATTAATAATAATCACACAGATCAGTGGCGGCTCGTGGATTTTTGTGGGAGGGCTGAAAAAAATTATAATAAAATACGTAGCTAAAATACGCGATGCGTATTTTATAGCTAATTTCTTCCTAATTCTGCTCTTGCCAGTTAGCTTGTTTAGCTAAACATAAAAGACTTTTTAATTTGCACGTACGCTCTTATCTCTTTTCGGGTTAGTTGACATTAAATCAAATTAGCTGACATTTTGTACGATTTTGTCGCAAATATAAAATTTACAAGGACGAATTATACGTTATTAGCTGCGCAATGAGATTGTTAACGACCCTATTAAATATTTATAAGATAAGTTAAGATATTTGTGTTTAAAGTCCAACTTTGCGAAAACCGTTCTGCACTTACACCACTCCGCCTTATAAAATTTTTTGTACCTAGATAAAGTGTAAATCGTTGCTTTGCAACATTATTGGATTTGAATAAAATATCAAATATAATATTTTAATTGACTGTAAATAATAACTATGGGTCTGTCTTCTATCGGCTCTGTCGGTAGTCGGAAAAATCAAAATACACTTTTTCATTTGTCAATTATGCAAATAATGTGACAATGATATAATGGCAGTGCAAGTCTACCTCCTCTAAAGCATATCATATTAGCATAGCTCTCACTGTTACATTTATTTGGGTAAATTGGATAGGCCTGTAACAGTTGTAGCCCGAGGACCCCCACAGTTAACGGTCCGCCCTAGTTCGTAGGTTTATATTTTATATATTAATAATAAAATAATGCAAAGTCACAACCTGAGGGATTGTAGGCTACGTTAATAATATTTTGGTTTATTATAAACTTTTGATAAGTCACGATGTTTATCAGAATTCTCTGCAACGTTCATATTATGAAAAATACGTGTCTTTGATTTTAAAGAGAAAGGTATATGTATAAAATACATTTTTTCATTTTATCTTTTGTTCCAGCTTTTAGTATAAATCATAATAGCATACACATTTTAGATATATTGTTATTTTATGTAAAATCGAGATATCATTTATTATTCAGATTATAATTGTCAAGAACTGCAGTAACTAATGAATTTCCAGTTTTTGAACATCATATATTTTGTGCAGCTGTGGATAAGAATTTTCACAGAGAAATTAGTGTCTTATAGTTGATACTTTATCTTTTTTATGTTTTAATGTCAATAATAATAATAATAATAGTAATAGTAATCTATCTGATTTGAAGTATTATAAATGATGACGTATAACTAAAACAGCAGTATAAACTGCTTGTATCATATTAAATAATGGTATGGATATTTTGAAAACAAAATTGTTGCAGCATACTTATAATACTTATTTTTAATAAATTTATAGTAAGATATTTTTATCCATTAATAATACGTTGAAATCAGTTGGTTTCAACAGTTCGGCTGAAATAATTTAATAATTTGTAACACATACTATAACTTTAAATTTGTACAATAAATAGAAATTTACATTTAATTTACTTGTTTAAAAATTTACTATAAAAAATTAGAACGAATAAAAAAACACATGAACCTTTTGATTTATCGACAATTTCATGTGTTAATTTTTTCTAACGGCGTTACACAACAGCAGAATATATTAAAATATATTAAATTAATATAAAATATATAAAACAGACTTTGTAATCTTATTTTGTTGCCTGAAAAATAATTATTATGGATATTATTTAAACTTTCGAAATTTATATTTGCATTTAACAACATATATATTGAATTTTATTCATATAGATACCGTTCTTGATGAAAATTTATAATAAAATTGGTTAGAGATATATTAATGCAGCAATTTTACTCTGTATATTTATTTTAATTGCAATAATGTTTTAACTTTATAAACATTGTATTTCTCATAATTTTGCCTCGCCTCACTATTACTAACTTTCCTATCAATAACAATTATTCATACAAAGTCATACTTACCTACATTAAGAGAAAGATAATTAATGTCCCGAATAACAACGACAAACTTGAGTTTTTGCTATTCATCACTTTTAATTACCGGTAATAAAACCTGTATATCATATTATATAGTAGGGCCTATTTTAAAAATTTCAAAGTTCAAAAAATAATTTTAAAACTGCTACAAATGTTTTATAGACTATTATAAGTAGTATTTATGAAGTGTACGAAAGTTAAAATCACTATAGAGTATTTCTATACAAATGTTTTTACTATTTTTATTCAGAGCAAAGATTATTAACTTTGTTAACTACAAACGCCG
Source organism: Olivierus martensii (assembly GCA_000484575.1). Lineage (NCBI taxonomy): Eukaryota > Metazoa > Arthropoda > Arachnida > Scorpiones > Buthidae > Olivierus > Olivierus martensii. Next base: position 16,865 of record AYEL01082653.1, read on the forward strand.
CAGTAACAATTAAATATTTTTCTCTCTACAATCATTTAAATGCTCATCGCTGCTTACTGCATATTTTGAATCAGAAAAGATGAGCATTTATAAAAGTAATTGGAATGTCTACTTTAGAGCATCTTCTTTCCTATAAAAGTGACTTATTCTAATATAATTTTATTTAATATCAATAATCTGTTAACTGTATGAAGTTATTTTTATGCACTAAACAGAAACAAATATTCGCAGAAATGATATCTCTTATTTAAATATTATAATTTATAAAAAAATTATACAATATCGGAAGAAAAAGCAATACTATATTAGTATTAGAATGTCGTTAGAGAAAGATAATGTCACAAATAACAACGACAAACTTGAGTTTTTGCTATTGGTCACTTTTAATTACCGGTAATAAAACTGTCACGAATAACAACGACAAACTTGAGTTTTTGCTATTGGTCACTTTTAATTACCGGTAATAAAACCTGCATACCATATTATATAGTATTTTAAAAATTTCAAATTCAACAAATAATTTTAAAACTGCTACAAATGTTTTATAGACTATTATAAGTAGTATTTATGAAGTGTACGAAAATTAAATTCACGATAGAGTATTTCTACACAAATGTTTTTACTATTTTTTTCAGAGCAGAGATTATTAACTTTGTTAACTACAAACGCCGCAGTAACACCTAATTATTTTTCTCTCTACAATCATTTAAATGCTCATCGCTGCTTACTGCATATTTTGAAATTCACGATAGAGTATTTCTATACAAATGTTTTTACTATTTTTATTCAGGGCAGAGATTATTAACTTTGTTAACTACAAACGCCGCAGTAACACTTAATTATTTTTCTCTCTACAATCATTTAAATGCTCATCGCTGCTTACTGCATATTTTGAATTTGAAAAGATGAGCATTTATAAAAGTAATTGGAATGTCTACTCTAGAGCATCTTGTGTACCTCCTATAAAAGTGAGTTATTCTAATATAATTTTATTTAATAACAATAATCTGTTGACTGAATGAAGTTATTTTTATGGTCTAAACAGAAACAAATATTCTCAGGAAATGATATCTCTTATTTAAATTTTATAATTTATAAAAAAATTATACAATATCAGAAGAAAAAGCAATACTATATTAGTATTAGAATGACGTTCATCAACTACGGTATATACAGTAAATGCAATCAACAAACATTAATTAAATAATGTAAATTAATATATAATAAATGACATTAATATACTATGTTATAATTTACAAATATTGTATATTGAGAAAAATGCAATATATTAAAAGTTAAATAAGAAAAATGAAAATTTTTTATTCTATATTATAATTTACAAATATTGTATATTGAGAAAAATGCAATATATTAAAAGTTAAATAAGAAAAATGAAAATTTTTTATTTCTAAAAAATGAATATATTATTTCAGCAATAAATTATATATATATTAAATATCTGTATTAAAACTTATATTTATAAACTCATACCTACCAAAAAAATATACGAGAAAATAATCCAGCACTATCATATGGATTTTCTTTTTGTTGTTCGTCCATGGCTGCGTTTGATTCAATATTTTACCTTCGAATAATTGTTCTACTCCGTATCTTTTCTACTGCCTATACTACTACATAACTAATTTTCATTAAAGCATTTAAGTCCTCCAGTCATCTGTAAAATTATATTCAACATTAATTTAAAAATTTTAAATATATCTTTGAAAATCTTTTCCAATATTAAATAATTTAAATTACAAAAAGATAAAATTAAATAAATTATATTTATGTTATCGAATAACAGCGGTTAACTATTTAATGTTTGCATCAATAATTTATATAAAATTAATTTTTATATTCCCAATATTTTCAGTGTTTAAATGAATTGCAGTTTATCTATAATTTTTCTAATATATCATACAGTCATATCCTTATTAAAAGATGTTATAGAGCAGGAATGAGAAACACGCGGCCCGCGGGCCGCTTGCGGCCCGATAAATATGTTTATGCGGCCCGCCAAGCATTTCTAAAATTGAATTTATTTTATCGACTTTCTCCCATCAATATATTGTTATAAAATTAATTATAATAAAATGGTAGTACATACTAAACCGAAACAATTTTTTGTGACGAGTTACTCACTTGTCGGCGACTT
>AYEL01082658.1:0-23608 GCA_000484575.1 Olivierus martensii
TTCTTATCTCAACTGCTGTTAGTGCTATATATATTGGATTCATATTATAATAAAATTGTAAGAGAATAATTATCTTGGAAGGTGCTATTGGGGGTCTCCCTGGATCTTACATCTGTACAATATTTTAAAGATATTTGGAATGAAGAAGATAGAACTCTTATTAAATTTTTGATGTATGGGAAAAGATCATGTATACGGCAAATTCAAATTTTGCCATGCACATGATCTTTTCCGATACCCCATTATTTCCTGGCAAACCAATTAGCAGAATCTTGTTAATAAGGTTCTAAATAGTTAAAACATAGAACATGAGAGGAAGATTCTTATTACTATTACCATTTTAAATATTTAATACAATATTTGCATCTGAAATAACAAACAGTGGTTTTTCTTTTATATTTATATTATTGAAATAAAAAGTCAAACACCATATATCAAATATAAATTAAACCTGGTCTAACATAACTTTATTTATAGTCTATCATAATATGCCAATAAAGATTTCTAATTTGACAAAAATAGATGAAAAATTGTTGTAGAGTTCGGATTTTCACCTGAAACTCTACAGTCAGGGCCCCGCCTCCCCTCCGACTCAACTTTTGGACTTGCCCGAATTTTAATAGTAATTGTAACTTCATTTGTATTCAACCAAGTAAAATGATTTACTGCTTCAAAATAATGCTCCATTAATCCAGGTAATTAATTTATTAAACTGAAAATTCAAACTTACACTTTTAGATGCACAGAAACCAGTTAGTTCAACAAAAGTCCCGTACAGAGCCACTTTCAACATAAAAAGAGAACAAGTTAACCTTTTTAACAAATTCGTCAGGAACAGACAAACACATAAACAGTTCCGTTAAAATTCCAAAAGATTACGAAGATTAGTCCTAAAAAGACAAACAGTCTTAGCTCTCCAATGTCCTGGCTCGATAATGGTGATGGGACTACCACGCCACATAGCAAGACTTCCTTTAAAGTAATCTTGATTAACATAATTACACAAAATAAAAACAGGAATTATTAAACAACCATTTATCAACAAATTTATACTCGGTGGAACTTTAAGAAAAATACAATATTTCAAAATCAGTTCTTCTTCCTGAACTTTAAGAATCCTCAACATCATACTCAAACTCTCCTGATCAAGATTACAAATCAACATGGCGTCCTCCTTCCATGACGAGCTCCTACCACAAAACTCCTCTAGGTAAGTTTTTCTCCAAAATCTCACATTGTATCTTCTGTATATATTTGTTATTTATAAAGAAAGTATTTATATAAAAATAAATACTTCTACTATAAATACTGAAAAATAAATTTAATATTTATGAATATATATATTATTTTCTGCAACTAATTAAAATATGAGCTTATTGCTGTATTCATTATTGTCCATTGCATTTAAAGGGAACAGCTAAACATAGATATTGAGAGTTCATCAAATTTAAATTTCATTCTATGTATTAACTTATTGTTTTCAAATATTTCAGGATTGGTTTATCTGAATAGGCATTTTGTAACGATTTTGTCACAGTTGGGTGTGCCAGATAATAAATTTCTCAATCTTCAGAAAGAAATGTTGGAAAGATTTCTTAAAAGTTTTATTAATGAAGAAAATGCAAGAGACATTCTAAAAGACTATTGTTCTTTTCACATTAATTACAATGCAGTGCACAAATTTGGTATTGAAATGTTACATGAACCTTTTTTTGTATCATTACTCAGGGCAATATTTGAAAAACACATGGGTAAATAAATTTTTATTTAAAAGTTATATTGAAAATTTGTTATAATAGTTTACTTATATTAATGTTTGTTTATATATATATAGAACTTTTAAAGGAAAAAACCAGAATTTTGATTCCCTCAGATATGGGAAGAACTATGTTTGGAGTATTGGATGAAACAAAAAAGCTGAAATACGGACAAGTATTTGTACAATATTCTAAAGATGTTTGGAATAAAGAAGATAGAACTCTTATTATTCATAAAGGTAAATCAAATATTTCAAAAATTAATTGTTCCTGTGAATTGAAGCATATGATTCAATGTGTATAACAAAGAAAATATTAAATATACAAGCAATCCCAGACTTATATAGATCCTTATTTAAATGTTTAAATTATGAGTTTACTTTAAATATCAGTTAAGGAGCCATGTTTGAACTCAGCCCTCTCCCTAAAAAAAATGAATTTGTGGTACTCTAAAATTGAATCCAGAGTCTCAAAGATTGCAAGCGATTGCTTTACTATGTGATTTATGTACTTATTCTTTAATATAACTATTTTTAAAATTATAATTTAATCATTTTAAATTTGAAATACTAATTAAAAACATACCTGTTTGGGAAATTGCACAAATATTAAATACAAACAACGTGAAATTATGAAAGGTATTGAGTTAATTGACTGACAAAACAATTTTTTTTATTTTGAATGTATTTTGCAACCTGATTTCCTATGAATGATGTTTATTCTGGTTAATGGTTAATCAAATGTATTTTTGTAAGAAATATGACACTGTAATGACATCTATAGTTTACCATATGAATTATTATTTATTACTTTTCTAGAAATTACATAACTGTATTGCTGAGATATCGAACAGATTTCATATTTTTTGTATTCATTTTATTTATCGATAAAATTTTTTTTGGCAGTAGCTATTAGTTGGAGAGCTGCATTAAGTAGTTCTGAGAGCCACATGCGGCCGTGGCCTGCTGTTTGCCCACCCCTGCTATAGAGAATATGAAAACCAGAAGTGGCATCATATATAGGTGTAACTAAAAGAAACCTCTCCCAAAGAGTAGAAGAACATAAGCAGGATATAAAGAAAGGAAAGCTAACTATTGCATTAGCGATAGAATCATACAACAATGACCTCAGAATAGGATGGGAAGATGTGAGAATCGTAAAAACCAATTAAGGCACCAAGACAGGCCTTAACTAGATACCTTAGAAATCATGTGGAGACAAAAAATGAAAGATAACTGAATGATAGACCTGCTCTAGAACTACCTCAGACATGGACCTATGCATTTAAATCAATATACTGACTAGGAAGCTACTCCTCCTTAGTATAATAATAAAGACAGGAACATTTAATGTTCAAATATTAAAAAAACTTATTTGTTCACATTTAGCCGAATTTTTCAAATCACTATGATTATCAGTGTTTTTGCAAGAGTAGGACGAATTAAAGCATAATTTTCAAAACTATTTTTTCAAATTCTAAAAAGCAATTTTGTTTAAAAATTTACATTATTATACTTATTATTATACATAATTTACTAAATTTTAACATAAATCAATATATAATTTCTTTTACAATTGTTGATAAATACTATACTTTCTTTTACAATTAATTCACTGCATTTGCTAAGATGCATTTCGACCCAAATGGTCCTCTTCAATTGCTTTTTAGAAAATTGATTTTTAGAATTTGAAAAAATAAATAGTTTTGAAAATTATGCTTTAATTCGTCCTACTCTTGCAAAAACACTGATAATCATAGTCATTTGAAAAATTTGGCTAAATGTGAACAAATAAGGAACATTTAATGTTCAAATATTAAACATAAATATCACTTCTATTAATTTGTTATTGCTTAATAAAGACATTTGTTATGCACTATTATTATTATTTTGTGTTTTCCTGTAACTTTACTCCATGATTATTTATATACTAATTATTCAAATCCTCTACAATTTATAGTATTAATTTAGTTATTAATTTTTGAGTTTGTAACCATAGCAACCCGTGTTATTTTATTTACTCGTTTGTTTGTAGTATTCCATTCTGTTAAACTGTAAATTTGTTCTATTTCTGTATGTAACCTAATGATGGCTGACTGCTGAAAACATTTGTTACTCTGAAATAAAGTAATTCTCAGCTGCAAAAAGTGCTTATTTGATATTACATTAGATTATACGAGTAGAAGCAGCGAAACCAGTAGTATGTCTATTTCCATTGTTTATTAAATGTTAAAATAATATATAGATAATGGATTATTTTCTATTTTTGGTTTGTATAAAGAGCAAGATTATTTTTTAATGTTTTGTAGGAATACTTGCTGTTATTTAAAAAAATAATAAAAAATACATTGAAAATTGCTTTTTAGAATTTGAAAAAATAAATAGTTTTGAAAATTATCCTTTAATTCGTCCTACTCTTGCAAAAACATTGATGGACTACTATGTTGGGATTGCTGTGTAATGTAGGCATTTCAATCTCTGATATTTTCAATAACATTTGTGTGATCTTTGTTAATAAATCAATATTTGCTAATAATTCAACAGATATTAATGATTATTATGTATTTATCTGATTCACAAAGTTTCTGCTTCCGATAATAATTGGATTATGGATGCATTTCCTGTTTCATTAATTGCAAAGAAATTTCTTTTGCATGTTTTTTTTGACTTTCTTATAGCTTGTAAGCTTTGAATAATAATTGCTATTGCAAAAACCTGACTATTATCACTTATTTCCATCTGACACAGCAATGATTTGCTTCTTCAAATTAGACAATGAAAAGTTTGTTTTGACATTAATTATAAACCCATCAGGATTTCATTGTAGTTATAAAAAATAAAAAATCATGAAATTTAGTAACTAGTATTTTTTTTATATATATTAAGAAAAAAATATTTTATTTTTATAAAATATGAAAAAAATTGCATTCAACATTGACTGAATGTACTGGATCTGTCTGCCATTTTAGATTGTGCTGAACTGTTACTTTCTGAATGGTGAAAATTTTAGATGTTGCATTAGTACATTAGACAGGGCAACAGTACATTATAACAAGGATGGGTAGTAAAATTGGTTGTACATTATAGTGAAAATACATTAAATGTGTGTATTGTCCGTCCACGAAAGCCATGCCTAGCTAAGGTGGATGTGTCCAAATGTGAAAGGGATTTCAGATGTATATAATGATTATATTTTATTAGATAAAAATTATTGAATTAATATTATATTATGTTCTGTTAAATATACTATTTCCAACATCAAAACTAATCATTTAGAATTCGACATTACAATAAATTTCCATTCAACTTCAGTTATCTTGCATTTGAAAACATCCATGTGCAAAGCTGTCATCCCTATTTTGTCACCGGACTCATTCAGTTAGCGCATGTGTACTTTTGTTGATGGTCGTGGCTAAGCTAGATGGACAGTATATTAAATGGAGTATAGCTGTGTGTATATATGCATATATACAAGTAGTCATTACAACAGAGTTTGGTTCCAAAAATTTCAAACTCCATTGTGATGAGTCGGATGCTGAAAATTTACGGATTTCTCACTACTGATGTTTACTAGGATACTATGTATTATCTTAATAAACATAAAGAACATAAAACAAGAATCAGACACAAAAACTGATGCTTTCTTTATATCAGACCATAAGGTGTGGGGAATCTTGTCAAGTCAATTGCATTGACCATTCTCAGCTGAATCGATGAAAATGTCATTGAAAAAAGTGTATGTATGAGTTGGTCTTAAATCAATCTGGTTCTAATTTAAAGACTACTTGTATATATTCAATAAGAATCTATTTAACTGAAGTAAATAAAATTAATTTAGTAATAATAATATTTTTATTTCAGGAGATGTATTGGTAACAAAAAATCCATGCATGCATCCTGGTGATGTTCGTAAATTTGAAGCAGTTGACATTCCAGGGTTAAGACATATTAAAGATTGCATTGTTTTCCCAGCAGAAGGAAAGAGACCTCATCCTAATGAGATGGCTGGTATGTATTTTTACTAAAGTTGAAAAATTTTGTAAAGAAATAATTTTTATAAAAGAGGATTGGCCTGGGTCAGTTAAAAATAAAAATATTTTTTGTACATAAAAAGATTCATCAGCATACTTGTGATATATCCCCATTGAAGGTTCATATCAGTTACACTAACTAACATTCCTAACAAAGATCATTATCTTTCAAAGTTGCGAGTTAGAACAAAAGTCAATTAATGCTAATTACAACTAAAACTAATGGTTAGCGACTCTGCAAATTCCAGAGTTCGGCCTGTTGTGCCTTTGTGGGCAATCCCTCGAAAAATACCCCCAATTCTTACAGTTGTAACCCTGAACAGATGACATTCTATTCGTGTTTGGTGTCGATGTGCGTGGTGAATTTCGTGGTTGTTCCTGTGGTTCAGCATTACTTCTTTGAGTATAACTTAGATCTGGAGGAGCTTTGGTCAGAAAACGAGGAGCTCCGGGTTGTCTTCGGAGCACGTGTATCATTTTGCAGCTTTAATGACTTCGTCAACAGTTGAGAGGTGCCTATTTTCTAGGAATTCTTGCATGTTCAAAGGCAGCTGCGAGATCAGGCACTGGATTATGTCATCATCAGTAGCCCGTGGTCTCCATCTTCGGTATAACCGCACAGTGTCCAGTAGGAAACCTTCCACATCTCCTTGACCATCATAAGTTCGGTTAAGAGCTTGTTTAATTAAATTTACCTCATCTAGTAATGGACAGTATAGTGACATCAACCAGTGCTTAAAGTAGGACCAAACCCTACTGTCTCTTCTAATTCTGCCTTTGGTTCTCCACCATTTGGCTGGATTGCCGTCGAGTTGTGTGGCAGCGATATCCACCCATTTTTCTTGTGGTATTTCCTGGGTAATAAAATATTGTTCCATATCAGCAAAGAAATCAATTATGTTGGTCTTACCGTCATATTTTGGTATAGGTGGCGGCGGAGCATTTATCACAACAATTGGTCGGGAGAGCGAAGGTATTTCAGGTTGAGGTGGGACAATGGGCAGACTTCTAAAACCTCCGGTGGCTGGTGCGTCAGGGAAACGTTGTTCCTGTGTGGGTGGGTGATGTCTTCTGGTAATTGGTGTGGTCCTCGAGGACCTTAGTCTCTCGGTCAGAACGTTCTAACATCTCGGTCAGGGTAGATACCCTATTCTGGAGAGCCTCCCATTGCTCAATGGAAACACTAATCATATTACTTGTCATCGTACTACAGAGGTGGTTAAGTATCATAAAATGGACAAGTGACAAATCACCAAAATATAACAAACTATTAAACCAATTCAAAACCAATAACTACCACAACTGGTAGTCCCTGTTCGGGCGCCAATTGCAAAGTCGTGGGTTAGAACGAATGTCAATTAATGATAATTACAATTAGTATCAGTACTCCTGTCTTTCTTTAAAATTAACTAAATTTTACTTACAGCTCTACTACAGGATCCAAATTTTCCTTATAAAACGTTTTTGGCCTTTCTAGGAGACCCTCTTCAGTATTCTATATAGATATTCTTCATCTATGTAGAATACTGAAGAGGGTCTCCTAGAAAGGCTGAAAACGTTTTATAAGGAAAATTTGGATCCTGTAGTAGAGCTGTAAGTAAAATTTGATAATTACAACTAAGCCTAACGGTTAGCGACTCTGCAAATTCCAGAGTTTAGCCTGAGCTCAGGTCTTTTCTAAGTTCTAACCTAACTACTATCAACTTCAAAACAATCTAACAACAATTATCGTTAATTGACAAAAACAAAACCAGAATCCGGAACTTACAAGTAGAAGTAACGAATAAGTGTTAGATTGAAAACAACAAGGTGATGGAAGAACTTACACGAATAAATTGAATAAATTCTCAAACAAATTAAATAACAAAAAAATATAAATTTATTAGACTCGAAACACTTACAAAAATGTTAATAAATGCTTTAGTGAAACAAAATAAATCACAATGAAATAAACAACAAAACTTATTTAATCCAATTCAAATATCCAAACTCCACAAGAAGCAAACCTTAAATACTATTTAAATACTACTACCTCCACCACCGATACAAACTTCAAATAATTGTTGATCCTTACAAGAACTCCAATGTCACTAGCCAACTCTATGTTTGATACAACACCTCGTTTGACTTGTCTGATGCGTCAACTTTTATACCAAGTGACTTACAATCCCGCACTTCGCTCATTTGCATACTTATACGTAGGGTTCAAAGTTATTAGTTTACAGATTAATTCATTCATGTCATTATCTTTACAATTAATTTATGTTTTAAAGTTATTACTTACAGAGTAATTCATTCATATCATCTTCTTTACAATTAATTTATATACCGAACAAAACATCGATACAGATCATTCTTACATTCTCATAGGACCAGTGGTAAAATTAGTTAGCTAAGATGACGTCATTAGCTGGGACAGCTCTTCTGGAAGACGGTCCTGATTCCATATCACGTGATTGCTAACAATGATGGAGAAGGTGGAAGTAAGTTAACTCATAAACTAAAATATAATAACTATAATAAGAAAATAACGATAAATAAAAGAAAAGAGTGCGTATAAAATAAGGACAGGTCAGTTTAACTTCCTCACAATCTTACTGATTTTGCTTTAAAAATACATGGATATATATCCATGTATGTCCAACAATCTGATTATATATATATATATATATATATAATCAGATTGTTTGCATTAGGTAATCTTTTAAATAATAGAAGCTACAACTGGCAAACTTGGCATGATTCTTATTAGCCAATTTTAATAATTAGATTATTTAATGATTTTTAGAATAAGCATTGTTAAAGAATATCAAATAATCCAGAAATTCATGAAATTTAACACATTGGTCAATAGGGTTGCTATCTGAACTATCATTCTGGTCCAGAGAAAAAAAAAAAACAAGATACAGTAGTATGTAGCTAGTATTTTATTATAAAAATTGCTAAAGCCAAAAAAATATCAAAAAATATAATAAGATTAAAAATGACTATGTAATCAAGAAATAAAATTTTGACAATCAACAAACAAAAGAATAAGCTTATATAAATAATAATAATAGTCTACTGAAAACCAATAAAAATAATATTAAAAAAAAAAATAAATAATAATAATAATAATAATATAATGATGAAAAATAAATATATCAATTAGCATTTTTGTTGTTTTCCCTTTGACAAATATTTGCAATTCAATGTTGCACTTCTAATAAGCTCCATGTTTTCTGACTTTTTTATAAATTCATAAAATTCTTAACAATCATGCCAAAGTTCAGTTTTGTTCATAATTTTTTCTTCACCAATTCCATGTGCATCCTGTTGCAATCCATGTGCATCATGTTGCAGTCATTATATTATCCATAATTGAAAAGATTCTTTCTATTTAGGCATCACTTAATGGAATTTACAAACCTTTTGCTAAAAGCTTTGTTGGATAAATATATTTTCAATAGAAAATATTTTTACCCTTTTTTTTATCAGTTGGTAAATTAAATGATTTTAGTTTAGGATAAACATTTTTAACCAAGCATACAGGGAATACGAGAGGAATAGAGGATGCACTTTGATGTTTAAGCCTTAGAAAGATGAAGAATGAAGCAAGAAGACTGTAGGAAAAAGAACAGAAAAAGAAGAAAGATTCCTATCAGAAGGAAGTATGGCAGGCCACTAAGGAAAAAGAAAAGATGTCATCCCATGCCCAAATAACCAAAATTTATGGATTATCATTATCCTTTTGTGCTCCTCATTCAATTACTGAACTGATAGCCTTTTGAACTGCTTGCACTCCTTTGTCAGTTGATGGGAATGACAAAAGTTTAGGAACCTTTAATTTCATTTTTTATACTTATTATAATAATTTTCTCAATATATCAATCCAAACACACAACTTTCACTGCTCTTGTAGACATAAACTTAAATGCAACTTCTAAATTCTAGCACAATGGAGCAGACCGAAAAAATTAATTAAATAAAAATTATACACTTTATTATTCAGAAACATTTTCGAACATTTTACACGAGGTATCAGATTAGGCTTAGCAATATCGAACTGCAATACAGTGGTGCCTTGGTTAACGACGAGTGACTGTACAAAAACGTCTCACAAGTTAGTTAATGACGTAGGCTTTGGTTAACGACTTCTGATGATGTGAACTTTGACAAAATACAGCTCTGTAAAACAGGTTGTCATCGCATCACGTGATTCATTAGCTCAGTTGTTAATCATCATTTTTTTTATCACAATCAATTCAAATCCGACAATATCATTATTAAAATTAAATAAAATTATAATCATATAAAAATATATTTAACTAAATGATAATTACCATATAGTAATGAAAACAAATTATTAATTATTAATTAATTATTAAATTATTAATTAAAAATAGACATGCAACATTTCACTAGTTTTTAGTTTCTTAAAGATGATTTCTAGACGATTATTATAAAGTCTGATTCTATTGTTTGTTTGTTATATATTACATCAGGGGTGGGCAATTATTTTCTGCCGAGGGCCGGATAAACAATCTTCAGGATGACGTGGGCCGTATAAAATTTGAAATGTACCTAAGGACGAATTTAACCTTATGGCGCCATTATGTAATTATGTAATGAAATTATTGATGATAACATTAGCTAATCTATTAATAATTAATAAAACTACAGTACTTTGACATAAAATGACTACTCATGTTCAAGCAAGATTGATTCTTGCACAAATATATTCCTCTCACCATCACACGGGATAAGAATAACGGTTGCACCAATTTATCTGTACATATTCTTATCAATATCGCTATCGTGTGTAACCACTTTTGTGATACTCATACAAAGAATATATTCGTGTATCAATATTATTTTTAAAATATACATTTGTATTATTTTCTTAGTTTTTGTTTGTATGCAAAGAATTCAAATGCACCCGTAGAAACTATTATTTTCATTAGAAACATTAGAAAATAATTCGTCCTACGAATCATATCTTCAAAATTTGGAGTCTAACCTGAACCGCTCGTAGGTTGTAAGACCTGTAATTTCCACAATTCTATTTCCGCCCGGAATTCCACAGCACTAGTACATTGTTATAAAATAGGTCTGTCCAATCCAAACTGTTTCTCCAATCAGCTTAGAGAACAATCATACATAGTGCGATGAAAAATTTCAAAGGGGGGAGAGACTCAAAATGCATTTGAAATAATGCAATGTGACTTATCGACACTTTTCACATTGTCTATTTCATTTAAAATTGCAACAAATAAAAAATTTGTATATATTACTGCTTTTGTGCGATGATTTTAAATATTACTTAGTATTATTATATAATATTGGATAAATATATAGTAGTTTACATTATGATGAATAGGATAACTTGACAATAAAATGAGTTTTCCATATATAATTTCTTTGTGTGATAATATATAAACAGATTTTATTAGAGATATGTTTAGGTCACTATCGTAGTTATGGATATAGAACAGGTTTAACTTAGCTGCAAATTCAGCATAAAATTCCCTTTTAAAATAAAATATCCAATGAAAAGATACTGATTGAAAATAAATTGATACTGAACAGTATCCTGTGTCATAATCAATAATTGTTATAGCTAAGTAATTCTGTAAAAATCTAGTAGTAGTAATGCAGGTAAGTTATCTGTTGCCCCTTACTTTAACACTTAGTGCCATTATTGATCATAAAATAAATAAAAATTGGGCCCCCTAAGACCCTGAAAAGGGCCAAATAAAAGAAAAATGCGACCTAGGGACATACCCATACTGAAGAAAATTGAATACTGTGATACTGAAGAAAATTTTTTACCATATTCCTAAATATCTTTTTTTTAGATTTTAAATAAAAAAGTTACACACACAAAATCACACAGTCTGTATTTTATAAGTAATATATAGATTCTTGTTAATATGCAAATACAGTTGATTCCACTTAATTGGGACACGTTGGGACTAATCCATTTTGGCCCAGTTAAGCAGCTGCCCCAATTAAATGAACTAATAATAAATTCTAAAATAAAATATCCAATATGTAGGTAAATAAATAAGTAGATAAAATATAATAATTAGGAACCTATTTTAATGCTTTATTAAACCAAGATACAGAAAATATTTGTGCTGTAAATAGTGAAGAAAAATAATACATATATGATAAATTTTACAATTTCATTTCTTGGCATCTTGGCAGATTTGAAAATTTTAAATAAAATCGACACTGTAAATGAATATTGCTAGGTACGTACAGTATATAGTAAGACTCTTAAGCAGACACCTAAATTGCCAGACAACTGATTTGCATCACGCTAATGTTGCCAAATATTAGTGTATGTAATGTTGACATACTTTTGAAAAATCCCTAAAATATTCCAATATGTAGGTAAATAAATAAGTAGATAAAATATAATAATTAGGAACCTATTTTAATGCTTTATTAAACCAAGATACAGAAAATATTTGTGCTGTAAATAGTGAAGAAAAATAATACATATATGATAAATTTTACAATTTCATTTCTTGGCATCTTGGCAGATTTGAAAATTTTAAATAAAATCGACACTGTAAATGAATATTGCTAGGTACGTACAGTATATAGTAAGACTCTTAAGCAGACACCTAAATTGCCAGACAACTGATTTGCATCACGCTAATGTTGCCAAATATTAGTGTATGTAATGTTGACATACTTTTGAAAAATCCCTAAAATATGTCAAAAATTGCTAAATTTCTTTTCTGTTAGTGTCCTGATTAAGCAAAAGTTATCCCAATTAAGCGTTTAAAATATGTATTAGTTTATTAGTTTGGTTTCCGTTCTTTGAGATTTGGCCCAAAAAAGTGGCTGGCCAATTAAGCAGAATCGACTGTATTTCTTATAATAATTTTCTACTTGAAATTTTTAATTTAAATCAACAAAAGTAAAAACAATAAATTTTTGTTATTAAAGGATCAGACTTAGATGGTGATGAATATAGTGTAATTTGGATGAAGGATTTACTATTTTATTGTGAAAATCATCCTCCTATGGATTATCCTAAAAGAAAGGGAGAAGAATTGGATCATCCAGTAGAAGTAAATTAAAATTTTAAATATTATTAATTGATGAATTTTATATTTCATTTTTATGAAATTTTGTTCATGTGCAAACTTGAAAATATTTTTATAAAAATAAAACCAAACATATCCAATGATTACAATTAAATATTATATTTTATTGTAGCTGATTTAGTAAACTGTAATGTACTGATAGCTGTCTAATCTTTAAGTAAGTTATAATTATTATAACAGTAGTCTTAGATTTATAGGGCCAGTTGTTTAAACGGAGTTTCTAAAGTTCACGGTTTACAGCAAAAACTGGATCTAGACGGTGTTCAGCTAAATCACGGATATAAAAGCATTGCAAAGATGTTGATTATATCAGTTGGTGGCTAAACCTTGGCTGTTACTACAGTTCCTACGTGCCCCCGTCGTTTGAAAATTTTCAGCCAATCAATATCTTGGGCTCGGCAGTATCGATGATGTCAGTAATATGGCGGAAGTTTGAAGTGAAGAATGAAGAATGTTTTAAATTGCACTTAAAACATTTAATATATTCTTTAAATTATATTTCACTGAATAATAACACAAATTAAATAGGGAGGATTCTACAAAATATGAAAAATTAATACATGAGCAAGAGGGTGCAGTCTAGATTCTAAACTTGGCTAGTGGCTGGTCTAGAAATATACTTTAGAAACCGGTTTTCTAGACCTTGTCTGAGCTGCGTCTGCTAAGATGCTTCGTTTTATGCAATGCAAATTTTATAAAACCATGGTTCTGACTGCAGCTGAGGTCTAGAATGCATTTAAACAATCAGCCCATAGGGTTTGATTGGAATCCTGAGGTCATAAGTCAAAATGGTTAGAAGTTGGAAATGTTCTAAATTTATGGATTTCCATTACCAATCTTTATTATGACACTTTATATTATTGTACAGGAACCAGACACAAAACGAGGTAATTTTGGTACAAAATTTGTATATATTGTATATATGATCTGTTCTACCCAAATTATTCATATGTATATGAATTGCATTGACCTTATCACTTAATTTATCTGCTAACATCATATGATGCAATTGATTTGTATTTATATCAAAGTCAAGAACTACCTGTATTTGAATATGCAAAGAAAAATATTTTATCAAAAACTATAATAAACAGTTTTTAATAATTTTTTTTTCTGTAATTAAATTAAACATTTTTGTGGAATCAATTCTAAATAAAATTTTTTTAATGATAAATCATTATCTTTTATAAATTAATAATTTAAAACCTGACCTAATCATACGAATTTATAAAATACAGTCTATCCTGTTATCTCAAACCTCTGTCTCGAAACCCTTGATATATGGAAGAAAAAATGTTTTACGTGCACATTCAACATTAAACTAATGTAATTTCAGTAGTTGCAAAGTCGCGGATTAGAACGAATGTCAATAACAATAATTATAAACTAAGCCTAACGGCTAGCGACTCTGCAAATTCCAGAGTTCGGCCTCGCTCAATCCAAGTTAACTTCCTCACAACCGTAGGTAATCCCAGTTTACCCACGGGACGGTTCTAACGACTCTGCAATCCAGAGTTCGGCCTGAGCTCAGGTCTTAAGCTAAGTTCTTAAAATAAGTTAATTACAAAACAGTCTAACACAACGTAACGTCTAACTGACGAAACAAAACCGGAAATCGGAACCTAACTAAAAGTGCCGATTAAATGTTAGAAGTAAAAACGAACAAACGATGTTAGAACTTACACTAATAAATTGAAGAAATTCTCAAAACAAGTTAGATAATGAAAAATATAAAATTTATTAGACTCAAACACTTACAAAAGTGTTAATAAATGCTTTATTGAAACTCTAATAAAGCAACAAACAAATAATCAACAAAACTTGTTTAATCTAACTCAAATATCGACAATCAATTATTCACAAAAAAAAAGAACCTTAAATACTATTAAATTCTACTACCTCCACCTCCGATACAAACTTCAAACAATCGTCGATCTTTACAAGAACTCAAATGTCACTCGCCCATTTTACGTCTGGAATCAACACCTCGTTATCAAACAACACCTCAAAACACTTGTCGATTGCGTCGTTCTTTTATACTGGAGTGACGTACAGTCCCGTGTTGCTTCATTTACATACTTATACGTAACTAGTGACGTACAGTCCCGTGTTGCTTCATTTACATACTTATACGTAACAAGAGTGACGTACAGTCCCGTGTAGCTTCATTTACATACTTATATGTAACAAGTTTAGTTATTAGCTTACAGAGTAATTCATTCATGTCATCATCTTTACAATTAATTTATTCTCTTTACAATTAATTTATATATCGAACAAAACACCGATACGGATCATTTCTTATTTTCTCATATCAGTTCAGTGGTAATATTATTTAGATAAGATGACGCACAATGAATTTATATATCGAACAAAACACCGATATGGATCATTCTTAATGCATATATCAGTTCAGTGGTAAAATTAGTTAGATTAGATGATGACGTCATTACCCGGGATACTTCCGGAGGACGGTTCCGATTCCGTATCACGTGATTGTCAACTACGACGGAGAAGGTGAAAGTAAGTCAACTTTTAAACTAAAATACAATACATATATTTTTGTAATATATCTTTATAATTAGCTCAATTAGAAGTTTCTTATTTCACAGATTTGAACATAAATGTTCAGATGATAAAATCAGAGTTTTCTTACATAATCACCATCATTTTGAAATACTGCCATATGTTAAGTAATTCTGTAATATTATATCCCATCAAAAACATCTCATATGTAAAAAAATAAGCCAAGTACAGTATTACCGAAACAGGATATTTGTGAAAATTTAGATCGGTTATTTTGGTTGTTGTTGTTATTATTATTTTCTTAAATCGTCAAACAAGTAGTTGCATCTAAATTGCGACAAATTTAGATGCAACTACTTGTTTGACGATTTAAGAAAATAATAATAACAACAACAACCAAAATAACCGATCTAAATTTTCACAAATATCCTGTTTCGGTAATACTGTACTTGGCTTATTTTTTTACATATGAGATGTTTTTGATGGGATATCATTTATTTTTTAGATGAAAACATGTTTCTGAGCGAAAATTATAACAATAATATTTAATACATCATTATATACTCTATTTTTATTTTGATCGAATTGACGATTTTAACAGAAATTTACTAAAATAATAAACAAACATAAAATATATGAAATTAGGTCGAAATCGGTTGAATAATATGACCATAAAAGAGTTCGTGATGAAAAGACCCTTACTTTATTCTTCTTAGCCCTATTGGGCTATATTTTTCACCATGGCTTAATTAACATAATTAATATTTACATCTCAGATTTCTTCGAAATCGGTCAAACGATGTGACCTATAAAACCACATCTAGACAAGAAAATCATCGTCTTCTACACCTTTTAATTTTAGCCCAATTGGGCCAAAATTTTTAGATGATTTTAAGTGAACTACGCTATGCCTATATTCTGAATTTGGTCAAAATCGGTTAAGCAATGCGATATGTAAAGCCATTTATAGAAATCGGATCCCCCTTTCCCCCCTTTGTTTTCACCCGATTGTGCTCAAATTTTCAGGGGACCTCAAGGAAACACAGAAACACCTGTATTCCAAATTTCATCAATATCGGTTAAACGATGCGACCTGTAGAGGTGTCTGCATAGGAGGAGAAGAAGGAGAAGAAGAAAAATGACGCTTTTTTGTCGATTTTTGCAATTTTTAAACCGCTTTAATTCTATTATTAATTGGATATGAAACTTCAAATTTAGCAATCTGTGTCCTATTGAATACTTTTCTCAAATGTAATTGTCAGATTAATAATATTTAACTTAGGACCAAAGTAACAGCGAGTTGAATTTTGGCTGTAATGACTCCGGTAATAATAGTCAGTCAGTGACTACTGTACTTGGCTTAGAGTCACTGCCGTGCCTCTTGATTATAGTTAATTGGTAGATCATACTATTTTCATGATGTTTAAAATTATTGAAGACTTTTTAAAAATTTAGACTGAAACTGTACATTCTTATGTATAAATATTAGCAACTGAAGAAGTGCCTATATTTATGAGTTTATATAAATTTTATTATTTTGACTTCTTTTAATTTTGAAATTTCTGAGATATTCAATTATTTATAACTTGTTAGCCATTAAATTTTCAGATTAAAATATTTCTTAATAGTAAATATTTATATGACTGAAAAAACTTTTAGATTCACTGCCGTCCACCTTCGGCCCTCAGTTAAATGATAGCCATAATATCTAAAACTTTACAGATAAAATAAAATCACTTTCTGTGATGAACATAAACACATCTTAAGAATATGGATCAATTGAACATTTAGAAGCGATATTATGAATAGACACTATAAAATTTAATTTGGTTTTTGAAGTGAAATGTAAAGAATTTCATAAAAGTCGTTAATTACTAATTTCTTAAATAATATGTTTACATGTCGAATTTTCTTCGTAATTATTAAGGAATACAAACATGTTTTATCATTATTAAGTGCAGCCGTATAATAAAATGTCATTGATAATATATGCCCTTACATTTTTAACTTTTTCCTTCTAAAACTTTCCTTATTGCTGATATAGATGTAAAAAATAAATTTTTACATCTCACAATTTGCATGACTATCTATACGTCTTTCACCGTTACCAAATTTAATATACGATGTGTTAGGAATAAATCAGGCAACGATCAGATGAAAATACTTGATAGTGAATACGTACCAGAATCATGTTATATGGCATTGATCATTTTAAAGAACAAGTTGGGTTATTGCCTACTTGACCAGCTTTGTTTACATTTATACAAACGTAACCATTATGGATGCTCCGAAAAATTGTGTTGTATTTCCACAATTTTTTAAATGATTTAAAGGGAGAACATTAAGTGATATTGCATTAAAGTAATTTTTGATAGCAGAATATCATCAAATTTCGTGAAAAACTATTAGTTATTAGTGGAAGAAATGGAAGATGAATAATATACTTATTTTATAATCCTCTTTTTCCTTATTTAAGCAGAATACAAAAACATGATTAAGGGAATTCCTGTGAGATATTTTAACAATATTCATGTATCCGTTTTGTATTTATTTGGTTAGCTTAGATTGGTCTAATTGTTTTTATAATGAAAACATTATAAATTTTAAAAAATTAATGATTGCTTCTTTCTTGTAATAAATTGGTGAAATGGTAAATAATTCATAAATAATTACGATTCTAGTCTATAAGCAGTCTTAGAACCATGATAAATAATTCATTAAAGTAATAAACTGAAATTTAATAAATAACAGATATAAATTTGTTCTAGAACTTCACTTCTTGTTGGCAAGAGAAATTTAAAAAGAATAACTAAATTTCAAATTTATTATGAAAGTTTTTGATTAAATTTGCAAATTCAAATTAAAATTGTGGTTCAATTGATTCCTCCATTCAGTGAAATATATTTTTAATTCCGACAAATATAAGTTGTCAAAGATCAATGAATTAGTTAGGTGATCTTTTATATTATCCGATTTTGATCATTTTGAGTTTTCAAACATTGTAAAATCGGATAATAGCGTCACGTAATCGATTCATCGATATTAATTGATTCTCTATTGATGATGATGATAATTTTTAGAAACTGAATCACCGAATTTTTCTGAAATTAACATTAGAAATTAGTTATAAAATTTATTGAGGTCTTTATAAATTTGCACATGAACAGTTACTAACATGAAATGATTCTATAATAGAGATTTTTATAATTATTTAAAACTTATAAATTCTGTATTATTTTTTTATAGGTAAAAGATATGGTAGAGTTTTTCTGTAAGTATATAACAGAATCACCTCTTGGCATTTTAGCCAATGCACATTTAGCTTGGGCAGATATAGAAACCGAAGGTATATACAGTGATAAATGTAAAAAATTGGCAGAAAAATATTCTATCAGTCTGGATTTTGCAAAAACCGGTGAAAATGCAAGTTTAAGTGAAGATGAACGTGTAGATACATATCCTGATTTTTTCGAGAAGAAATTGGATAAAAATACTTACCGATCATCGAAAATTTTAGGCCAACTATATCGTTGCAGCAAAATTGTGCAATTAGGTTTTAAAGAATATATCGAATCCGACAAAGATAATTGTGCTTATTATCATTATATGAAAGATCCTGATTTAGATTATCCAGGAAGTAAGTATTATATACGATCTGCCAAAAACGCATTTAGAAAATATAAAACTAAAATAGAGAGTATGCTCAATCAGTATGGTATTCGAACTGAGGCAGAATTACTCTCTGGACACATTTCAAAAATGCATAAATATATGACTGAAAATCAAGAATTAAATGATATGCAGTTGATAGAACATCGAATAGATATGCTTATTCATGAAATGCGTGAAGATTTTGCTAGAGAATTCATAACACCTGAAGATAACTATAAAATTTTATTTGATGATTTATACGGATCAGAAAATAAAAACAAAGTTTTTCAGAAAGCTTCGGCATGGTATCAAATTACTTATGATGAGAATGAAAACGACAAAAGATATTTTGGATTACCTTGGACTATAACAGATGTCTTAAATACCATGAAGGAAGATAGGTCGAAGAATAAAAGTACTTCAAGAAAAGAAGAATTTGAAAGAAGGCTAATTCAATCACTTAAGAAAAAATTTCCAGACATGTCTCTAGGCCCATTTGATAGTAATAATGAAGTATGTGAAGCCATCTTTAACGTAATGAATCGATGGATAATAGATGAAGTGTTGGAATCTAATCAATTATCTGAAGATTATGGAGATCCAGAAGAATTGAAATCAGTATTTCTCCATTATTTGTTTAATGAGATAGATGATGATCTTTTTCAAAACGAAGGTGAAATTTCTTTCGCAAAAACATTAGTACTATTCTTGAAGAAACTTTCATGTATGATGATGGAAAAGGATAATGCCGGTCGATTAGAATATGTCCTTCCCTACATTCTAAATAACCAGTTTATGGGGCAGTTAGCTTTTAAGATATTTTTAAATTTGGTATGCTCTCGTAATACGGACTGTTTTCAATCTGTAAATGCTGATCTAAAGTTGGAAGAAGAAGAAACAGAAGCAACTTTTCGGTTACCACTTGATGATGATGGTCTTTCTGAAAGATTCTGTCGTTTTGAATATGAAGTAAAGGAATTATTGATGGATTGGACAAAACCAAAATTGAAAGATATCAAGTATCGTGTTGTACAGGAGCGTGGAAATAAGTGGATAGCGATAATTACTGTCAAAGGTAACATGTATTCTATCAATCATTTTCATGATCTAATTATACAAACAGATTTCAAAACATCAATTATAGAGAGCATAGATTTGGATATTTGATTTATGATATTACTAACAAAACTAATAATTTCTTATACTAGTATAATTTGAAAATCATTTAAATTCAAAACTTGTTGAAAATTTTCTTTTTGAAAGTAATCTTCAGTTTGAATAATATAAATATTTATCTCAAAATTTTCAAGATTCTATTGCTACACTAGATAAAAAAAATTTAAGTTTTATTTTTTATTCTCAAAATAAATGTTATTTGTTTATCCAGAAAGGGTATTGACATAAATGCAGTGAAATCATGATTATCCGACATATTCAACCGAATAATAGACGATCATAAATATCGAATAATTCGGAATAGATCAAAAATGCATCGCAAATACAATGCAAACGGAATTCTCTTTATTATAAAATATTGTATATCCATACCTACATGTATTCGAAGAAATATATATCTGCTAGATACAGTAATTGAAGTATTGATTTCATCGTGAATGCCATTTACCTTTAATCTTTTTTTTTTAAGCTTCAAGTGTTTGAATAGCGAATTCATAACACCTGAAGATAACTATAAAATTATATTTGATGATTTATAACGGATCAGAAAATAAAAACAAAATTTTAGAAAGCTTCGGCATGGTATCAAATTATTTATGATGAGAATGAAAATGACAAAAGATATTTTGGATTACCTTGGACCAAGGATGTTTTATATATCGATAGACTGCTCATTAGTAGCAACGAGTGAAGCCATCCAACTGATGGTGTAAACCAATTTAGTAACGTCGCAAAATCGATGATATAGCAAATTGACTTTGTTTTGGTGGCCATATATATCCCATTTATATTAGTAAATATGTTGTCCTGGGATGAGGAAAGGATTAAAAAAACAACACCATTCTATATAACAGAAAAACATTTATTAATAACTAAGACAACGCAGCGTTGATTTAGCTGCTAACAGGGACGAACATCCAAGCAGGAATGCGAACAGGGGAGAGAGAGGGAGAGTGTCAAAAACGGTGATATACGATTGACATTCCGGAGAAGAAGGAAAAACCATCTGGCCCACTCAAAACTGTTGCTACTAAGGGGGTTTAGATGTAGCCTCATATATATACTAACACCTCCCCTTGAGGATACAGCTATCTTTTTATGAGTGGTTGATTTCTCCAACACCCAACATTTTGACAAACTTTTGATGTTTTGGAGAATGGAGTCCCTTGGTTAAAACATCTGCGATCATTTCTTCCGTTGGCTTGTATTTAATATCGATTGTACCGGCTTCATAAACTTCTCGAATGAAGTGATGTCTGACTTCTATATGCTTAGTACGATTATGAAAAATTGGGTTTCGAACCAATTTTTGGGCTCCCTGGTTGTCGTTGTAAAGGGTAACCTTTTTTACATCGATTCCTAGATCGCTTAAGAAATTTTTCAGATACATAGCTTCTTTCGCTCCTTCCGATAATGCCATGTATTCTGCTTGTGTGCTTGACGTAGCAACTGTGCGCTGTTTTCTAGCTTCCCAGCTGATTGTTGCGCCAGCGAACTTGAATGCGTAACCGGTGTACGATCTTCTGTCGACAATACACCCAGCGTAATCCGCGTCGACGTATCCGGTGAGAGGTTCGTGATTTTTTCTGAACTGTAATCCATGATCTTTCGTTCCTTTCAAATATCGTAGAATCCGTTTTCCTGCTATCCAGTGTGACTGATCGTAACATGTATTAAATTGACTGAGTACACTCACCGCATACGAAATGTCGGGACGAGTTGATGTTGCCAAGTACATTAATGATCCAATCAAACTTTGGTACGGAATCGTTCTCATCAAATCCTCGTTTGTCTGTTCCGGCTTGCCCAATTTCGAGTTTGGATCCATTTGGTGTCGCTACCGTCTTACAGTCTTTCATGCCAAAGCGTGTTAAAATTTCTTCTATGTATCCTTTTTGTGACATAGTAATTGTTCCTTTTTCGAGATCTTGTTTGAATTCTATTCCTAAACAATAGTGCACCGGCCCCATATCTTTCATTTTAAATGTTCTCTTCAAATTTTCTTTGATTCTTTTCATCTGTCCCATATCGTTTGTTGCAATTAGAATATCGTCTACATAAATAGCCAAGATAGTAGTAGGCTATTTTGTTTATTCTTTGAAATATAGACACACGGATCAGCTTTTAATGGTTTTAATCCAATTTGTTTAAGTTCGTTATCGAGACGCTTGTACCATTGACGTCCGGATTGACGTAAGCCATATAATGCTTTTTTAATTCGACATGCCTTTCTTTTACCAGTTTGAAGTTCTTTCAACCATTTTCTTGTCGTGTTTAATACATTTGGTTTCACTTGATCATTTTCATGTTTATTTATGATTTCTTTTAAGGCAGCTTCAAACTCTTCTGGCAATTCCATATACAATTCCTCTTCTATTTCGCCATTTAGGAATGCTGTAACAACATCCATCTGATGTACTGTCAATCCTTGTTCTACTGCCAAAGCCATCATCAGACGAATTGAACTTGCTCGGGCGACAGGTGCAAATGTTTCTTGGAAATCACATCCTGGTAGATGTGCATAGCCTTTTGCCACTAGTCGAGCTTTTCTTCGCTCAATTTTTCCATCCGCCGTGAATTTATTTGTTAAAACGAATCGGCTTCCAATAGGCTTACGATTAATCAGATAATCGACAATTTCTCAAGTATTGTTTGATATATGCGCATTATATTCTTCTAATATTGCGTCTCTCCATTTCTCAGCGTTGGGACCTTTTAATGCTTTTTCTATATCGATATGGTTTGAAGATTCTATTAAATTAACATATTGTTCCTCAGATACTTCTCTGTCAACTTCGACTTCGACTGGTATCAAGTTTGGTTCTTTTCTTGGTCTTCCAGGATTTCCTGTTCTTACTATTCGTGGTCTTCCAGGTCCTATCTTCATCTGTGGAACACTTGCCGTTTCTTCGACGTTATCATTGCTTTCAGTATTTTCCAATGATATGTCGAATTCAATTTCTTTGAATTTCTCTTGAACAGTTTCCTCCCCTTGCTCAAATATTTCGGATTCACTTGTTAACTGCCTCTCTGGAACAAATTTTTCATAATATTCTGTTGGTCGGAATTCATCAATGAATTTTACATCTCTGCTGCGTATAATTTTCCTTTCATTGACTGACCACAATCTGTATGCTTTTGATTCTTCAGAATATCCTACGAGGATGCATTCTTTAGATCGTGATTGAAATTTTTCTTTCTGTGGAGTTTTATCATATACAAGTGCTCTTGCTCCAAAAGATCTACAGTGTGAAACCGTTGGACATTTTCCAGTCCACAGTTTAAAAGCTGTTTCCCCATTCAGAGTTCTCGAACAGCATCTATTCCTTATATAATTTGCAGCTGCAACAGCTTCAGCCCAAAAA